>JAOVVB010243756.1:0-21536 GCA_028570985.1 Heterobranchus longifilis | reverse complement strand
CGTGCCGACCACCATCTACTACAGGTAATACAATTACTATGGATAAGTACCTCATACAACCCCACTTCAAAAAATCTGAACTATCCCTTTAATGGCCAACTAAAACTAAGGCTGTGTCCAAAACACCATATGTACTACACACTCAATATGTATATTATCGTTCAACATACTTTTGTGTAAATAAACAGTAGTATGAATCTTTTCAGATGCACTGATCTCTAATTTCCGCGCGAGCCTCCTTGCCGGTTGGACACGTAACCATGGTAACCCGTGCCAACCTCAGCTGTACTGTCGTTGCCAGATAATGCTTAAATTAGTGGGGGAAAAGTAAGCAGCTAATCCAACAGTTTCAGGGGATTTTTAATCTGTAGAAATGTAAATTGAAGCGTTATTGACGTTACAGCGTTGCCATGGTCGCTAGTCCGTTTGTCTGTTATGAACATTGTTGTCACTGGGGTGGGATATTTATGCCGGCATAGTGTCCAGCGTTGCGTACTGTAATATTTCACCGGAAATAGTATGCACATCGCGTACTATTAGTTTCATACTAAGGTTTCAGACAGACTACAACATCTCATACTGTTTTAGCGTACTAAATATGTTGGAATTTCGGACGCAACCTAAATGTTTCTACATCCACTCAGAGTGACTTGTGTTTTTCCACACAGTGAACTATATGTTAGAGAATGATTTCTCGGCTGCTGTCTGACAGAGAGAGGAGCCATGTGTGAGGAGGCTGGGGGTTGATCCGGTCACTGAGACGGGGTCGGTGTGGGGGAAGAGTGGGGAGCGGATGGGTGGTTTCAATGGACCAAAGATGCCTCCAGTGTCCCGAATGCTCCACTGACCTGGTTGAGTTGATCCCAGTGTGACAGGAGCATGGCTGCCTGTCACATTATCATTCACAGGCATGGACCCAAACGTCATTCCCACTCCGCACTGCACCCATGACACATGAAAAGCAGCGGATTTGTCAACAACACTCAAAGAGTGGAGATCCAGATGGACTTTTGAGGTATGGTTTCCTGTGGAGATGTGGTGTGAGGGGTCAGACAAATATAGTAGAAGTAACCAATTCTTATAATACCCGTTGAGGTAACAGAGTGGCTTTTTTCATAAATTTTCAATGCAAAATCATTCAAAGGAGACTATGGACAAAGAATTGCACTCAACTACTTTTGAAGAGGCAACAGAGAAATTACAGTCGGGGGAATATTCTGTTAAAATCTGCTTTGAAAAAGAGGTTTACAAAAGCACGCACATGCAGACGATAAATACTAGGTGCTGGACAGAAGAACATGTAAATGACGGGGAAAAAAAGAGTCAGCACACAAGATAGATGTACATAAATTACAGAAAGTCTGAAGAAGAGGTTGACTCTCAAAATGTCACTTGGTGGTAATTAAATATCTGAACGTATGTTCATGAATGCATTATGTGCATGCTTTGCTTTGAACCCATTTTTTTGTGCATAACATAATCTCAAAACAAGCTTTCATACTAAGAAAGGATGGCCATCACTTTTGGAGAGCGTCACTAAATTTCTGGCACCAGCTCTCTCATCATTCCAGAGGAAGTCAGTATATATACTTCTGGCACGTCTGAATAAAACAAAGACAATTTGAAGTTGAATGTGGACTCGAATGCCCCCTGAATAAATCAATGATTGTGCACCGTGCTCCTCAGTGCATACACAACAGTGGAGGCATACTTACTCTTGACTGCATTACATGTAGACATCTCAGACTGTTTTTTTGTGACTTTATTCTTCAGATGTGGAAATCAACTGTATCTGATAACTGACTTAAAAAAAATTTAATTAGTAGCAAAATAATCAGATGCAACTTCTTATGTGCGAAATAGTACAAAGATCCATTAATAATTTAGTTCATAAAATGACAGAAAATAGGGTGTCGCTCCAGAATTGCTTGTTTTGTCCGACCAGCAGTTCAAAATCCAAAGATATTCAATTTCAATGTTTTAAAACAGAAAAAAGTAGCAAATTCACACTTCTGAGAGACAGAATATTTGGCATTGCTTGAAGAATGAGTTAAACAAATAATTGATTATTAAAATTGTTGCTGATTCATTTTGTTTATCACCTAATCTAATAATTGCTTTAGCTCCAATCATAACCTGTGTATTTGTAAGCAACGGATGCTATCTATAGGCACATGTTCAAAATGACATTTATACTGTAACATGCGGTCCCCTGTGGATTGCATTTTGTTTTATGAGGTTATTTCTTAAATGTATTTATGTCCTTTACGTTTCAGCTGGGCTATATTTGGATTCATTATATTGTCTGCTTGTATTGAATTGAACTGAATTGAACATATGGCTTCTGCCATAATGCTGTAGCAGTTAGGTGCTATGAGGCTGTTATCATCAAATAGGCTTATTTTCACACTTGGTGTCAACTCGTGATTAGACTTGCTTCAAGCTGGTAATCACACAAGCTTTTATGTCTCATGAGGATAAATTAGTGTCAAGTTGAATTGTGCTAAAGTCCTTGTGCATCTTTAACATTGAAAGCAAGTTTTACATATGGTGTCCGTATAGCTGTGGGCAGCACCTTGGTGAGTGGCAGCGCACTTCCACCAGAAGCTGTTGTGTCTGGGCTTTTCATTAACACCTAGGAAGGTGTCAATCACAGTTTGTTTCTGCGGGGCTGCTCATAAACAAAACAGCAGTCGAAACAAGGTCCACATTCCCCAGGGTCCTACCCAAGAGGCAACTTCCACGGCTGAATGCTGAAGCCAAAAACACAGGTGCCTTAACATGCAGCTTTCTAATGGCCATCAGAAAGTAGCTGAAGTGACGGAGAAAACTTTCTTCCCGAAATAAATTGTCAATAACTTTTTATAAACAATTTTATGGTATAGACAATTTCACTTCTCTGAAATGTGTCTTGGTGACTATTAAAATGCATAACTTATCAATATTTCTATAGCAACGATGGGTCAAATAGCTAAGTGTCATGTAAAAGGGGTCACTTGTGACAAACGCACAGAGAATTATCACCTGACTCTGCAGTTCCCCTCAGCGCTACTGAGAGTTTTAGCATCTTTCAGCTCATTGTTTTGGTTTAACGGCAACTTTAATGTTTTTGTTCACTTTCACCGCTCTCATCAACTGATATTTCAATGGGAGGTTCCATTTCAGTAACAGAAGTAACGAACAAACAGACATGAAGTCTCATCATCAATTTATAATAATGGTTATTCAGGGATGCTACATGACGCCTATTCTCCAGCAGTGCAACTGGCGAGCCTGTGGTCCCGTGTAGCTTAACAGGGCTTTGAATCCCACTAGATTTACCTGGGAGTATAAAAAATGTATATACTTATGTGGTGCAGCATGAAGTACACATACCTGAGACTTCTGAGTCACTGTGCAATTCCTCTTGTTCTGACAGCCTCTTTTCTGCTTGTCGGACTTCAGGCACGTAGAAATCTCCCTGCCGGGCCAAGGGCGCCATGAACTGGATCTGAGCCTCTCTGTAGATCTCAAGGAACGGGTGTGCGCACAGCCTCCTTTCCTGCGAGAGATAAATTAATTTGGTGAGAATGAAAAGCATTCATGATTTACAACAAATGTGATACATAACATTAACATACGTGTTTCCTTTAAAGTTTGGGTGTTTAGCATTAGTGCTGTGCGTGTATGTGCTTAAAAAGAGTGTGTTCATTGAATGTGCTCATGTTTTTGATGAACAGTGAACTGAATGTGTCAGTTTGCAACTAATGAACGCGAGCATCATTAACGACACTCACACACTGTGTTTTGCAGCACCTGGGGATTTATGGCACCCAGAATGCCGGTGTTGTGTCGATATGTGTTTCCCCTCACCTAAATCAGAAGCAAATCTTATCCCTATAATAAGTGGGGGATAAGTGGGGCACTACAGGAAACATCATTTTAACAGGAGGGAAACAGGGAAACAGAGTTCAAACAACTGTTCTGAAAAAACACAAGGCCAAACCGGATCGAACATCAGCCACATCGGCAACAAATTTGAAACAACACCATTGAAACATCCGACCGGTCTCGGAGTATCTTATTTTAAAAACAAAAAGTTAGGGTACAGTTTTGGGACTGTGAACTTAGTTAAATATTCAAAATGATGAACTATGAATGTAAACTAGTTGATTTGAATCCGTGTGAACTGAACCTTGAGCCAGATCTTGTGAAGTGTGACCTTGCACAACACTGTTAATAGAAATCTAACGGCACAATTCAGTCAAATGAAAACATGTCGCTGCTAATTTAACTCTGAAGGTGAAAAGTTCTCACTTGCCGATGCTAAAAAAAAGTCCCATCAACACTTATTAACACTGGAAAATCTGCTCTGCGTGTTTACACACATACATGCACATGCACATGTACATGCAACGGACAGAGGAAACACCGCAGTAGGATACATGCACAGACATGCCAATAATCCCACAAGTCTGCGTCCAGTCATCTGTGTGACCCTCGCCGCTCCAACCCCTGATCTAACATGAACCTCTTCCTCCCGTCTTCACGCCCCACATGCAACACGTCTCAGACGCACTACAATCTGTCTTCATGAGTGTTTCGGCCTCCACATGCTGTCTCTGTTTGTGATGCTGTTCTTCTTCTCACTTCTGTAGAAGTGGGAAGTGTCACATGACAGAGACCACTCCACTTCTCAGGGCTCATTAACCTTTCATACACCATGTTTTGTTATTCTGCTCATGCACATCCAATGTCTGTTACTTTCACCCTTTTGGCATATGCTAAATGTCGAGCAATACGAGAAACACATTGCAGCTACAGCTTGCAGCATCTCAATGTGATCAATTATTTAAAGGTAATTTGTTTTAATTTGCTAAAATGTTATGTCCGTTTTCATTACTTGTCCAGTGTCCTGCTGCCAAAGTGGAACAGATTAGTTGCTGTTTGATGCTGAAGTTAATGGATAAATACACTAGATGTTGATTATTATGTGGTGTGATATTCTACATTATTCTAACATTATTATTATTTTCTCATAAGAGTGAGTCATGGCACAGAGACTGCAGCATTTAGTGTGGTTTAAAATAATCTTTTAATTAAAACAGGGTGCGGCATGTGTAAATTGAGACGAGAAGCATGATATTATGCTAATGAAGACCTCTGTTTTCACACCTTGCACTATCTCTGAACCCTGTGTTTCATCACTGGTTTAAACTGTATTAGACTAACTACTTTACACCATAAATCATGTCTTACACCATGGCAACGTCATGACATCTCTCCAAGAGTTTAAACTGCTCAGATCATGATCCTTTCTTGTCAGATCCTGGGAGTACGGAGTCGCTGTGCCACTTTCTGACGATCCAGTTTCAAGCAAAGCGGAAGCGGTGACTGTTTAGTGGAACAAGGGGAACGCCGCACACGTATCATCTGCTAATCGTGCTTGCGTACTGAACAGACACACATAAGATAGTTTATATGAGACAGGTGACTTCTTTTCAAACTCCAGCCCATCATTTCGCTCACCATCTGTCTCTCAGCCCAATTATGACAGCAGTGACGTTCCTCTCGCTGTCGTCTGCACGAACAACGTTGTGAGTTTCAGTGATTTCAGAAGCATCAATTATTAGTGTATTTCTCCTACAGGAACATCTGTGTGTCCTCATTGGCTTGGCTCATCTGCTACTACATATTGATGTGCACGCATGCATGCAAACACACAAGTTTAATTTTGCAGTTCAGACTCTATCAATAAATGATCAAATGCGAAAATGAAGTATAGCACAGACACACTGTCGGTACAACAGCTACATAGAAGGGTGAATGTTTCACTGGCAAATTCTGATTTGTCCGAATGTTTTTTGCTTTAATTCACAGAATACGATGGATGCACAACATATTTGATTTGGTTGGTTACACAACATGGAGAGAAACTAACAAATACAGTGCTGCAGAATAAGTTGTATCGAATACGAGTAGACTCAACAGTCTAATGGCACACTTAAAAGATCCCAGCACAAAAGCTTTATATGCCAAGGGTGGGTTTTAAAAGCACTGCATTTACCCCTAAAGGACAATAATAGAAACGCCTAACTAAAAATGAATGCCAAGTACTGAACGGAGAGAGGTGCTCTTTTATACAAATCGTGGACAGCATACACTTCATTACAGCATGAAGGGGTGGACATCTGTTTGCTTCACAACATCCTGTTAAGAATTAGTGATGCTTTGGTCTGATGATTCATAAGGCCACATAAGATGTCCAAATATATCTTGAACAAATAAACCATATAACCAGGGCTGGGCATTGTTTCAAAAAATACAATACCAGTATCCTTAAAGTGATACCGATACCAATACAGTACTAACTGCAGTAGTGGGCCAATCAAACATCACATTAAATCAAAGGACGCTTGTGGTGATTGGCTGTGAATGAAACCATACAAATAGTCATTTTTTCGAGATCTGGGTACAAACAATTTCGTTCAATACCTTAAACATATCAAGTACAGATACCCAGCCCTATATACAACAAAACAATACCACAATATACAGTCTATATGTAGATAATAACAATATTTTCACAAATGATCCCAAATAATTTAAATTATACAAAATATCCTTGTTGACTAGACTGTATCCAAACTATTTTTTAAAAAGACTATCTTCTGCAAGCTCATTCCATGTTTTTACTGCACAAAGTGTGAAGAAGTTTGCATTCATAACATTTGCATTCATGGGCTTTTCCTCGCAGTGTTTGTGGGGTCTATAGTCTAATGTCAGTGGGACATTATTATTTACATTGTGGGGAATGTAAACACTGTGATAAAATTGTGTTTACAATGGAAATTAGAGAACATTAGGTCCTGCAAAACGGCCCCATAAACCTCAGCAATTATGTGAAGGTGCAGAGCGATAATGGGACTTAATGAGTCCTTCAAGATGGCAGAAGACACTTCAGGTTAAAAACAGATTCTGGCTTTCTCGTAATAAACAAAACTAGAAGTAGGACAAAACAACTCATCACGGCCTGCTGAGCCACCCATGTTTGTGCTATTGTAGACTGAATACAAGCCATTTGTTAAAATGAAGTTGTTGATTAAATTCTTACAATTTATACTCTTCTGTTTGTCAATGCAGTCCAGCTTATATTTTCATGATTTTTTAAACGACTTTCCTTGCCATAGTAAATCATCCTTTCCATTTTGTGACTGACAATTACAGGGCGCCTTGACCACCTATTACTTTAGAAAAACATATATATTCCTGTATTCCTGTAATCTGCATTAATAGCAGATTATTTCAAGGTTTCATGTGTGCTTTCCATTATTTCGTTTGCCTCACCACTGAACATCCACTCAACATGAATCTCACCTCAAAGTCATTTCTTGTAAAAACAGAAGGCAGAAGCTGCAAAGCACATTAAAATTGCAAATGTTCTTTTCATTAATGAGAAAGTAAAAAGGTGGAGGGGGTGAGTACTTTTGACTTTTTCAGACCAACAGTGATGGTCAGACAAGTGAGTGAAGAATAAAGGAATGCTAAATGCTAATTCATTCTGAATGGATTAATATTCAGTGAGTGGGTTCACTCTCCCAGTGTGTGCTCTCGGCATAACTTGCTGTTTTTATTGCTGCATGAAGTTCTCAAGAAAGGCTTCTCTTTTAAAATAAGAGACTTCCATTTAGCTTAAACTATGAATAAAGACATCGCCGATACATTGGTTTTTGCATTCGACACCCACACACGACTGCTGCAGCTGCTTAACGCCTAAAAATCAGTGTCTATATATTTAGCATTTTCTGAACATGTAGGAGACATTTAGGAAATTGTGATTTCAAGAAAGACTGTATTTGTCACTATTTTCTGACATTGTATTCCAAACAATTACCAGTAAGTGATTAATTGAGAAAAAAAATCAGCAGGTTAATTGATAATGAAAGTAATAGCTGTTTTTTTAATGTATTATGAGACATGGGAAACCACACATGGAGCCTATACCTATCACTTATAGGTAAAACAACAAGCTGACCCTGTGATACAGTGAGGTCAGTTTCTCTGACAGAAAACCTGGGACAGAGGGCTTGCAAATAATTAGACCCGCAGTGGAATCGCTGAGACAAACTGTGCACAGTAGGCTTTTGTAATTGGGTAGGGGATTGAGGATAGTGTAGTTATTGATTTTTGTTTGATTTTCTCCATACTCTTCTGCTCTCCTTCAGGAGCAGGGCCTCGGGAGCCCATGAGAGTGCTTAAGGCAGTCCAGAGTAACAGGGTCATAGTAAGGTCATTTTTTTTCTTCACATCCTCCACGGCACAGAAATTGCAATATTTTTGAACAGAAAGCTATTATTTCGATTCTCAGGCATGAAAAACATTATTGCATTATAGCATTATTAAGGGGACATTGGAAATGACAAGGGCCAACAGAACATGACCTCACCTTACTTTAATTACATTGTTTCACAATTTGAAAAAGAAAAAAAAAAAACATGCTGAGGCAGAACTGGATACTTTGCTTCATGTTGCTGTATTCTTGTTTGCGAGTCCTGAGAAACAAATCGCGTCACTATAACGATAACGATGTGAGCATCCACACTGATCAACGATAATGCTCTGTAAACTGCGGTGCCGAGCACGCGCTGCACGCTCCAGCTGTGTAGGAGCCCCACATGTCCCTCGTCTGCATTATTTTGTTTCCTAAATGCATCGATTATGAATAAGAAGAATAAGAAGTTGAAAAGTAGCCGCTGCTGGCAGGCAAGGAGAGGGAGAGTGTTGATTTCAGTATACTTTGTTACACTTTATTTATTATTATATAGATTTTGATTCTCAGTGTTTTTATAATTCATCAAATCGTTCTGAAAATGATCCCAAAATATTGTTTGCCACTGTTGTTATAGTTGTGGTGTGGACTTGAGTTAGAACAATGTTTAAAACTATATATTTCTAATTATCATTATCGTTCTTGGTGTGGACGGCCCTTAAGTCATGGATTACAAATGGATAAATGATGATTCTGACCATCACCATCAATGCGTTTCAAAATTAAGACTAAATATGAACAGCAGTAACCCATCCTCATTTCTGCTCAGAGGAATTTTCAGGAGTAGATGACGCTTTCCAAGCACACATCAGCCTGTGACAAAGCTGCTTCATGGGGAAACCATTCAAAGGTACCATGGAAGCTCAGTTAATGGGTTATACAGAAAGCTTAATTATTGAGCTAATTCACATGTCACAGTTAAATAAACCCTGTTATTATGGTGCTTTGTTATACTGAAACATTGTGAAGGAAAAGCTGCATCAACAAAGGATTAAAAATGAATGAAATTTGTAGAGTGTAGGGGATTACCAAAAACATCACGCAAACAGGCGCACGTGTGCGTACACACACAGCCCTTTAATCACCTCTCAACACTTTCTCATGCTGGCTGTGTATTTGTAGCCGCTCTGCAGTAAGTCCTGAGGGAACTGGTGAAGGATAGTCATGAAGAAGAAGATGTGCTAGTGTCCTCTCTTGCAGGTTCCTAGCCTGGGGAAGAACATCTGTACGGGACTCCTGTGCAAATACATCACATGTGCCCTTGGATAAATAAATGAGAATGTACAGGGTATTTTTAGAGCTCTAAAACAAGATTTCTGATTCCCCTCTGGCACAGCACTATAGCCTGGGAAACAGCCCCATCTGCTAAGTTCGTGTTTCATTCACTATTACATATCGGTCTGGCCACTCTGCCATTCAAACAGATTTCCAATCGACTAAAAACTTGTAGATCCAATCACAAATGTTTATCTCATATGGGGCGGGTTTAAGATGATGATTGACAGAGGAGAGACCACTCAAGATGGCTGCTGCTCTTTAGCATTTATTTACTTTTCCAGCTTGTTCTTCTTAAGAATTCAATATTTAAGTGTTAAATAATGAGTCTTGTTGTCAAGGAATGTTACTAAGTTTACATTTTCCTGATCTGATTTCCTGCAATTCCCCTTATCAGCAGCAATTCAATGATAGTCAAAAGAAGAGAACATTTTCTCTCCAGTGTGGAGCTATATACAGTATATATTACCAGCACATAAAGAGGCACTCTGCACGTGACCAATATAGTGAATACATTTGGGCACCAGAGGAGGGATTTCAACAAGGGGAAAAAGAGCTAGTAATGTAGAGGCACAATAACCAATGTCAAGCTTGACATTAATAAAGCCTACTGTATGCACAAACTACCAGTGGTGGTTCTGTAGAGGACCAATTAACGTCCAACACACAAAGAAATAAGACGTCCATTTCCCAGGCGGCTGATGATGAATCACATCCACTTCGACTTTTCATGAATCTCCCTTTATCCGGTGATTTCATTTAGGAACGCCCACAAATGCATATCATATTATTCCTCAGACCAAATAACAGGGAAGGACCTGTTCTCCTGAGTACAATTCCTTATTCTATTCATTATCTTATTGTCTTATTAAATGAGTATTGCTTCTTTTTTTATATGCATGTAAAGCGTCTTTGAGGACTTTGAAAAGTGCTATAAAAGTCTGCTGTATTATTATTATTATTATTATTACTATTATTATTATTATTATTATTATTGGACCTGAGATGATCAGAAGAATCATCATCAATGGGAATAATCAACAGAATGTGTGTAATAAATGTGTTAATCTGCTCCTGCAAATAACAGTTATCTTTATTATCAATTTGCCTGTCAATTATCTTTATTATTAATCAAATTAATAGTTAAATCTATATAAATGTCAGAAAACCATTTTCTGCACAAAACTTTCTCCCACGGCCCAAAATGACAACAGTCCGACCAGTCTGAAACCCAAAGATATGCAACTCGCAACGGTATGAAAAACTGTAAGTGTCCAGATAAGAATTGCCTCTCCACAGCAACAGACAGTCTGTCAAAGAGAAAACATGCATAGGTTTCCACAGAAGCGTTTACAGATAATTGTGATAACATGTTAATCAGGCTGGATGTGTGCAACAGGAACACAGGGAGGAAATGCTGCTCATGTCGAATCACAAAGTAAATGCAATGAAGGAAGTATAAAGTAATCTCATTTGAAATTTTATTTCAGAATTTTTTAAATATCTTTTATGTTGTGCCAAATATGTTGCGAGAATGTGCTCAAAACTCATAATTTTAGCAATACTCATAATTAACAATAATCCTAATTCATTCGCAGGTGCTTCAGCTGTACGGACCAATGTTGAGTTATCTGCTGTGAGTTCAAAAATTTACATTTTCCAGCACTGACACCAAATCCCAGGGGGCATTGCACCTCCTGTATCTGAGAGAGAAAGAGTCAGCCTAGGTGAGATAAAGACAGTGACAAATTGATGGAGAAAAGAGAAGATCTGCAGCCCACAGGGAGATAGATGGAGAAAAACAGAGGGGTTTTTTTCCAGAGGAAAACAGCCGACAAATGATCATTCTGAGTGCCGAGACGGATACAAACAACAACCTCTGCCTCAACAATGGCCCCTTGTCTCCTGAGGAGGAGAAAGGCAAAAGGAACTAAACACCATGCTGTCAGCAGTGAAGAGGCAGCTGATGGGACAAAGTGGCAGATAAGTGCTCCCAACCATTGTACTGGATTCAGATCATCTGCAAACAGGGCTGTTTTTAGGTAGTTGACCATTTCCTTGTGAGCAAAAAAAAAAATCGCAACTCTAAACCCACCACTCAAGCTATTTCTATTCAACCATCTGAGCACAAACAGTGACACATAACAGGCCCCCAACTTAAAAGAAGTCAATAAATCGAAGATCGAAATATATTGATAAAAAAGGCGTACAAGAAAATACAGTATCTCTGCACCAATTGATTTGAAAATTGATCTGACACAGATGCGCTTGATATTTGCTACCAATAGCCAGTGAAAGCAGTGGGTCAAGGTAGAAATTACATTTAAAAAATGAATGTAAATTATATATAACATCCATCAAAGCTGGAGTGGCTTTTCAGAATTGAGAACCAAGACATATTTTGGTGCTAAATGCTGCAGGGACACTACCAACTGCAGTAAGTTAAAAGGACTTCAAAGGTAATATTCATCTGATGGTCGAGAATGACGGAAGCTTTCAGTGGCTGCAGGGAACAGAGATGGTCTCTTTTATAGATAACATGACCATAAGATCATTATTGATACTAATGAGAGGTTAATAATATGGGAACACTTGTCCTAAAACAGTCCTGATCAGAAGAACTCATCTGTTGTCTCAGAGAGTTACACTATGCCCCTATGTCCCCATGTTAATGTGATTATTAAGACGCGTGGGTGTGTTCATACATGTGCATACAAGACGAGAGTCTGGCATCCGAGTTTGCAGGATAATGTGAGTTACTGTAGTACACAAGTGTCTGATTTGCTTCAGTCGTCTTGTCAGGGCCACATTCATTACGGAGAGAAAACACTTATCATCATAAAAGGTTCCCTGTGGAGTTTTTGACCTCGAGTAGCGTTACGGAGCTGATTTTCTATGAGTGGGTTCCCATTTTGTTTGTGCACATACATATACGAGGACGCACATACACACGATACACATTCCTGCCAATGGTTTCACACTGTTCCACTGGCCGAGAAACACAGCAATGCACCAACAAGGACAGGGAAGACTGCCGGGAAGTAAACATGGATGTACACAATACTGGATTCAAAATACTGTACTTGAAATTAAGAACAAAATTCAGTCTGAGCTGCTGCCTCAACGGCTCTCACAGACCGCCGACTCGACGCTTTGTCACAGCGTTCAGCGTCTGATACCAACGCATGCATGTCTGCAGCTACAAAAACAAAACAACAACAAGATTACAACGCACACAGAGGGAGAGGATGCCATTACTCCACTAGCCTATATCTTTACATAGAATATTTGTTCGCTGCTATATTAATATTCTGAATGTCGAGTACAGGACCTTTAAAAGATGAGTTTGTAAATGTTTCATGAGGAAGGAAATGCATTCAACACATTCATTAAACCTCAAGGATATGCGTTTTGGTGAGTAACACTGAATATAAATATAACTTTTGTTTGTTGACGAGAAAACTCCACGGTACACATTTAAGTATTGCGCAATGCATTTTCCAAAGTTCAAATGGACACTAAATGAATCCCATGTGTGCACTTTTCCTCTAGTCATTACAATACAGATTATATTATATATTATATGACTTTTGCATCTGGAAAGTGGCAGAAGTCTTTGAGAGTTTTGTTGCAAAACTCATCCAATTTGTATTGTCGCTGGAGGATGAGCAAGTTAAAAAGGCAGAAAATCTTGACTGGAGACAAATATACTGAATATAAGACGACCTCAGCAGGCTACCAGAATTCTAAAGATATCCCTTGAAAGTAACTGCACTGCGTCAAAGGTGATCAGAACTTTTTCCTCATTCCAGTGTGTGTGGTTTCACAGATGAACAACATCTATTTCAAACACACATCTATAAAATGCAACCAAGTTCAAAAGACTTGAGGGATTCATGGTACACACAGTGCAGAGGACACACAAGGTTAGTTAGCAATATTTACAACTGCATGCGTGCGTGCGTGCGTGCGTGCATGCGTGCATGCGAATAAACATTACCAAACAAGGTTTACTGTCCGTGCCTTAGCTTCAGTGATGGTACTGATTCTGTGTAACAAGTTCTAAAAGAAATACAACCTCATATAAAAGTGTCTCTGTCTTATTTCAGGGTCGTTCTGGTCATATTTACTCAGGCATGTTTGAGTTCAGAATGCAGTCAATGATATGAAGAAGACATATACAGCACATTTCTCTTTCATAATACTTACAACAGAGAAAGAAATGCAGCAACAGAAAGAAAAAAGACATCCATCAAAGCTTGAGTAGCTTTTCAGAATTGAGAACCAAGACATATTTTGGTGCTAAATGCTGCAGGGACACTACCAACTGCAGTAAGTTAAAGCGACTTCAAAGGTAATATTCGTCTGATGGTCGATAATGACGGAAGCTTTCAGTGGCTGCAGGGAACAGAGATGGTCTCTTTTACAGATAACATGACCATAAGACCATGCCTTCTATCTTATCCCACAGGACATTGCAATTTTTCTGAACACAGAGAAAAACAGAAACTGGAAAATGGAATTGAACTCCCACTGGTACTAAAAAAACGACTCCACGGACTAAAAATGCACTCTTTTGCACTCACAATTTAAAAAAAAAAAAGGATAAAAATCATCAATGTATCAAGATGTCGTCTTTGTAATCATTCTTCCTTGTCTAAACCTGGCGCCTACATTACCCACAATGCAACATGACCGCCTACAGCTTGGTGGGGGGATTCTGGTGTTTTGTGCTCAACACGTCCTCATACTTAAATGACAAACTCCCACAACAACATATATGGCCGTCGTATTTAACTTTGTGAAGCGGTCACAGTTTTAAAGACGTTGCAAACGTGAAATGGAACTACTACTAAGTTTAGGCAACAAAACTACTTGGTTAGGTTTAGAAAAAGATAATAGTTTGGGTTACTATGAGTAGTTTGTTACACATGTAAGTCCGTGATGTAGTTATATCTATAACGTAGTTACATCCATGATAACGTACTAGTGTAGGTACATTGGTAAACATTGTTTAACACACAGGACACTAACAGTGGTCTCCTGGCTGAAAGTCCTGTGTTTGTTTGACCAATCCTCACCTCTTTGAAACTCTTTATACTACTTCCACCTTTGCTACCACCATAATTACTACAGCCATAAGAGGTCGCCGCCTCACAACAAACGTAGACATGGGTCGTAATAAGCTGCTTGCACAATCGACCTGTACTACCGTTGTTTGTGAGGACGGTGGCCTGCTACTCATCTCTGCTAGGAGCGGGCTACAGAGGTCTGCTCACCTATTTCTAACACATTTCTAACACCCCCAGATCTTTTTTTCATTTTCAAACTTGTAGTCTTCAGCCCCAACCGACTCACTTCAGCAATTTATCAGATTTTTCACTGCACTCTTTTTTCACATATGCAGTAGCACGCTAACCTGACGTCGTCAGATGGTTGTTTCACAGTACCATCTGAGAAGCTGTCATTAGAAACAGTTTGGAAAAGGGCAGGCGCTTTGAAAACGAACCATCTGTCTATCAAACTTGTGCCAGTCAGGAGAAGGGCAGAAACGCCTTCAGTGTCGTTCTTTGTTCTTCTTTCAATGAAGAAATATTCTCCACTTCTGATATCGCCGATGCGGAGCCGGCGGCATTGTTGTTTTGAATGAACCGTCGTGCAGCTCACAACACCTAAACCACGCCCGTAACTGCCGGTACCGTTAGCTCCTCACAGGACACGCATTGTTGTTTTGAACGAGCACCGAAACCACGACAGTAGCTCCTCACAGGATGCTGATTGGTCCGATCAGATCTTGCCGAGACCCAAACGCTTGTACCGGAGCCTGGCAAGATGGATTTGATATTGCGAGACTCCAGCTGCCATGCAGGGTAAGTAGCACGCCCCAAGACATGTAAACAGACTTCGGTATGTAAAATCGATGGAGTTCTAAAGTCATAAAAAAGTGAAACAGTGACCTTTGTATTGAAATTACCCTTAGCTGACACTCTGCTGTTAAACTACATAAATGTGTGAATCAGGGGGCCACTGCAAAGCCAACACTCACACTCAGTAGCGTGTAATTCAGGGTGACATTTGACCACTTCCTGTAGCCTGTGTGTTAATGACAGTGATCTGTAAGATTATGGAGGATACCGCTCCATCAGCGGCACACGACCCTCCTCTCCCTGTTTTACTTTGCCTTTCCTTCACTTCTCGAACCATATCCAATAAACCCCTCATATCAATGCTGTGTTTCTTTTCTTTTCTGCTTTGCTTCGTCACATTGTTATTTTGAATGTCAACACAGTAGTACAATAGCATTTCCTCAATAGTACTACCGCCTTTTCAGTCATTTTCTACGAGTCCTATTGCTTCACACAGAGGAGGGGATGATGGAACATAGTATCTCTACAGCCCCTTTATAGTCTACATTTCATTTCAAAGCCCTGAAGGGAAAAAAGTGGTTCAAAGGGGCCGACAGCATAATGAGTGACAGTAGTCGTTGCCAGTACGAACAATCCAGGTGTCACTCAAGCAACAACGCTCTTTACACAGACTTATTCAGCCTTGACAAATGAACAAGGACTGTTTGAAAGTCACTGAGCTGAATAAAGTGCTTAAGTCTTAAGCCAATTTTTTTTTTATCTTTCCCATTTTCTTTAGTTAGCTCAGTGAGGTCCCAAACCTCTGCACCTTGGTTAGGTGCCCCCACCCTGTTGTCCGACTCATACTTGAATGGTTCAAAATTGCCTCTTGGATTGCTTTTCAGAAAATCCCTCAAGAGGACACTGGAGCAAATTCATTTAATTTGCATGTCTATCTCAACAAAAGACACGGCCAAATTGTTGGAATATTTTAGCCGACATAAGAGAATGTGCGTGTGCGTGCGTGCGTGCATGCGTGCGTGCGTGCGTGTTCTTCTCCTCTATATAGCTGAGCCACATCACAGATATACAAACTGACCAGTTGGAAAGAGCTTCATGAATGCAATGTGTAGTCCTAATAGAGCTAAAACTACAATTTGTGAAAGACTTGTGGACTTTACTTTGGTAAATCATCCAATCACAAATATGTCAGCAGCAGGTTTAACACCACAGGGTGATTTCAAAGTATGTCCAGTTTGCTTTTGAATGTAGGAAATACATTTCTATGAACATTTCTGACCGTTTTACTGGTGTGATTCCTGGTGGATTTGGGCTATTGTAGTCCTGCAGCCAGCTGCTATATAGTGCTTTAAGTATTCTGTGCCTCATTTGGAATGAGTTGGGTCAAAAGACAACAGCCACAGTTGTTATTTACAGCACTACTCCAGTCACATATTTTCACTGTATCAGCATTGCAAACTCCAGGACAAACCAGGGAGCAAATTTAACAGCAGACAGTCACAGACTGATAACATCAAAGTAGACAGCATACATCTTTTAAGCATTTGCTCGATCTTCACATCCTAAGTGATTGATAAGATGGCCGCTGGCACAAAACAATTTGTCCCATATCTAAAAATAACTACCCTTCTTAAATTGTAATCACACCCTGCATGATCTTGATTCAGAGCGACAGTGCAACAGAGGATAAAGTTTGAATCAGATCAATCATATGCAGATGTGACATTTAACACCAACAGTAGATTCCCAGCTGCTGGAGGATGAAAGCCATGTTTGAAAATGTGACGGGCAAACTCCACAGAGCGTCTCGTGGGAAAAGTTAGCTCGCAGGATCGTGATGCAACATACTTGATGAAAGAGGCCCAATGATTTTTCTACATATATAATTAATTAGTTAAAAATAAAACCATGGGTGTTGATTTCATTACATTCTATTAAAGCTAAATTGTTCTCATCATCAGAAGAAATGACACCTGCTAATAGAGCGTCTGAGCGTCTGAGGTCTTAAACTTTGCAAATTTGATTAAGTGTTCACTCTCATTTTTATTACATAAAGAGCAATTAAACAGTTATTTTCATTTTTTAAAACGCCGCACTAAATTCCTATAATTTTAACTCCAAACAATGCCTTCTGTTTGTGATTACACGACGGATTATAAAAAAGGATTAGGAAGGATAACTGATATTTAACAAGTTACGTTCATAGAAATGATAGATACAGTCGACTGAGGGATAAAAAAGGAAAGCAGAACAAATGTGTTTTACCTTAACTGTTCATACCTTAGTAACAGTTTTCTTAGGAGATGGATCTTAATTATTTTGGATGATATTTTGGATATGTCAAACTCAACTGAACCAAATAGTGGCAATACTGCCAAGTGTGGTGTTTTAAAAAATGTAATAGAAATCAAATCAGTATTCAATATCACATTTCTATATGAACTAATTGTTTTGTTTTATTCTACGTGACAAAACTGGGTCATCAGCAGAGATATTTATAATGTTTATCATTACAATAACTGTAAATATTTCTCAGTCGATGAACCCTAGTTAACTGTGTCCCCTTGTGGATTTCTCAATGCACCAGACACTCGTGTTTTATTTACTCCGTTAGAGTATTTTTATGTTTATGCTGCTGATGTGTATTTGTATCATATTGTCTTTTTTCCACGCCAAGCACACACCAAAACAAATTCCAATCAATGTTTCATTGAAATGGTAATACATTATTGAATCTTGAATTTATTATTAATATGCATTGTTTATTTCAATATTAAGACATTAAGTTGAGCTTCAGTGTGTTCAAAACTGGTCGGTGAATGAAAGATGCCACAGCAGGATGCAACAAAAGGTTTTTGACAGAATGTAAATGACACAAACATATAAATAGTTGGACATTTCCAAACGGTCCTGTCTGAAAGAAGGTCATGGAAGACTTTAACTTTAAGATAAAAAAAAAAAGTAAGACTTAATAGACGACAGTTTGCTAATAAATCCTATGTCCTCTTTCTTCTCTGTAAGTTATACATCCCCAGAATTACAATTACAATTTAACCAGACTCTAAATCTTCCAGCATATGACACTGCCCCCCATTACTTTGTGCAGCATATAAACCCCATGACCTTTTCTGACCTTTCTGAGTGTACGTCACCTTTTGCTAAAAGTCTGCATGTTTAGCAGGCCCTGCGGATAAGCATCTGTGCACTGCTTTGCATCACTTTCGCCCAAGTGGACGACGCTAATAAGAATTGTGAGAGACAGCACCTTATGTCTGATTCTCTATAGTGCTGAGGAAGACTTAATGATCACTGCCACACCATGTGTGTCAGATGCTAAAAAAGGCCATTTTTAAAGGAACAAAGGAAAACTTGCTTTATATTCAGCCCAGAACCTCTGTGCTGGCAAGAAACTTCAGTGCCCTGCAGCGAACAAATGTTCCATCGTCTGCCTTTCACAAACCTTTAGATCTCTGTGAATGTCAGCAATATTATTCTCCCACTCCAGTCCCCAATCCAGTGTGAAGGCCTGGCCACCGTGCTCGAATCAAGTCTCAAGATGCCAAGGCATCCGTGATGTAGCCAACCACTAAAGAGCCATGGCACAGAAGAAAAACACCGGGGCCGATCGATGGTCTGACTGGGCAAATATCAGGCCCAACCGTAGGGCAGTGACTCAAAGTGTCTGACAGACAGAAATCATTCTGCCATCACAAGCCCGGCATGCTAAATGCTGATGAGCTTGTTTGAAAAGGTCTCACCACTTGGGATATTCAAAGTGTCAGCCATCAACAGCAGGCTTTATTCGCTAAAAGAAACCCATATAGAACTGTTTGTGCTGTTCTGTTAAATGTCAGCCATGTTTTAGTTGAAATATTGTTGAATTTTAAACAGTAATAAACTATTCATGATGAAGTCAAATGTTGAATTGTTTCATAATTTGTTTATAATGTTTACAGGGCATTTGTGTCACAAATATATAAAATATGGTTAAAATCATTAAGGTCTTATAGGTCTTGATGCTTCAACTGCTTTCAGGCTAAATGCTTAAAGTGACTTCAGCAGTTTCGAAGACACTTTAAATTCCACTGAAACCTGAACTCTCAGTCCTTCAACATTAACATTTACGCCGAAAACACACCAAGCAGTAGGGCTGCTGAGGAAAATATGCAATATGCAATAACATTGTTGAATATTGCGATAACGATATTACTTGCAATAAATATCAGTCATATCAGTTCTGCCTTTCTGCTGCTTTCAGTATACTCATAAAATACAACACATTGCTTGTTCAATTTTTTTTTAAACTGAAAGGAAGTTATTTCTGACATTTTATTGAATGAAGAGTTACATTTTAAAGAGCAGTTTTCTACCGATACAGTCTCTTTCAACTAACTCAAAAAATCCCTGAGTGTCTTTTGCGATATGTTTATTGTGAAAGTTGATATTGCAATGACGATAAAAAAACGATATAGCCCTGTCAAGCAGTGGCGAAATGCAGCCTGCGACAAGCTGCCATGCAATTACTATGGAAAGCTGCGGCGGCCGCTCCGAGCTCAAACTAAAAGTTGGCGATAGTTTAACTAACGGCGAATTGCGGCCAGAGAATACCCACAGCCAATCAGTAAACAGAGTCCTGTGACTCCTGTGACATGGTGACCACATGGTCACGCCTCTCGGCTGCAGAAACATTTGATTATTACGGCGAGCCGCACTTCTCCGCTGTTTGGTGTGTTTACGGCGTTAAACTCCTTTTCATGCTTACATTTCAACTTTCACCAACTCCCTTTCCTGCTTAAAATTAGCTGACACACACTGCTTCAAGTTTAGCAGTTACTTCCATACAAAGATATTTCAAAGGCCGTAACAACTCGACATGTTAAGACATTTTTCGACGTGTTTTGACAATTTTTCAGCTGCAGGCACATGCGGCCATTTCTGGTTTTTATATAGTTTTGCATTTTTGTTTTTATTACAGATATAGTGTTGGTTAGGTTTCAGTGTGCACTGGTTGGAAAAGATATAAGGAAGCATGACAGGTAATAAATGTGACTATCTGAAATGCTGTACCAACTTCAAAATGGACAGTCGGTGTAGTCCGTTTGATGGCTGAGAAATGGATTTGCCTGACAGTATATTTTGGTTATCACTCTTTCAATGTTACGTGAAATGTGTTCAGAAATATTATTAGGATTCAATTCTCAGCTTTCATAGGGAAATGCTGCCTCTCAGAGCAGACAGGGTTATAAAGGTGCATTCTGGGTGAATACAGTGACGCAAGAGAATCACCAGGAGGTAACACGGTATTGAATATTGCAAGATGTAAGAGCTGAATTTCACTTTGAATTTCCCCAACAAAAGTATTGCACAGTGTGATTTAAGACCACAGGCGGGAGGATAACATCTGATGCGGTCTGAAAGAAGGGACAGCAACGTTTGTACTTCCTTAGGAAGTTAAATACTTTTAATGTTGATAGAAAAATTATGTCTTTGTTTTATAAGTCTTTTATTGAATGTGTTCTTACTTTTACCCTGGTAACCTGAACATCAGCGACAAAAAACACCTAAGCCATACTGTGAAGGTGGCTGGAAAGGTGATAGGTATCCCACAGGCCCTGCAATTACTCCACGAGGCAGGTCTACTGTATATTAGACTGCACAAACCACCCGCTTCACTTTGAGTTTGAAACTCTCCCCTCAGGCCGTAGACTCGGAGTCCCCCGGTTTAAGAGCAATAGGAGTCAAAACTCCTTTGTTCCCTGTGCAAAAACCCAGCTTAATTTGCACATGTAATTTTGAATTTTACAGATTGTTTTGCTGTAGCACTGTGTATTATTGTGCTCTGTATATTGTGCATGTTTGTATGTTTTGTTGTTGTACTTGTGTTTTTTTTTATCTTGTGCACCTGTCTGCAGATCAAGTTTCCCATCTGGGATAAAACACTAACTGAATTAAATTAAACACCATCCCTGTTGAACTGATAATCAAGATTTCACAGCTGTATTCAAATAATATGGCTCACTTGTATTAACTAAATACCACAGTGTTGCTCCACTTTGCAAATGTAATATAGGGCACCTAAGTTTGTA
>JAOVVB010243749.1:0-21537 GCA_028570985.1 Heterobranchus longifilis | reverse complement strand
CAGAAATGGGGGGGGGGGGGTAGAGGTCACATGGGAGAGGGACAACAGTGACAGAGACTGATGGTAAGTAGGAGAGAAATAGAGAGAGTGAGGAAAGAAAATAATGAATAGTCGACCTTTTACTGGAGGAACCGAGGAAATACACAGTTGCTGACCTTCCAATTCAATTTCACACTTAAGTAATTTCTTCAATTGTGAGAATTACTTGCCTTTTTAAACAAGTGTCTAATACACCACCATCATTACATTCAAATGACATCATCATTGACCAACATGGTCTCTGATGCTATGCTGTGTTATGTGCCATGGACTGCTTGATTTACATTCTTTAACCCAGTCCATCTGGGATGAGTGTCCTCGGACATAACAATGTAAAGAACGGATGTTTGAGGTAGCGTTTTCACCATAAATCTCACTGCACCACTCTGATAAGCCTGCTAATGCATTTGCATGCTCCGCGGCACCTGGAGTATAGTTTCTCACATTTCCAGTGTGTCAGTGTGATACTCTGTGGATGCTGCAGACACAGTGTGGCTCCGTTATCTTCTGCAGTCAGTGTGTATCTTTGCTAAGGCTGCACAATTCTCAAAATGTGTTGGAAAATGTTAGATTTTATAAGCATCTGGATTTTGATCTATAAGTGCCATAGATTGAGAGAAAAAGCATTTTTGATCACATTTAGCAACGTTAAGAAATCCTGGAACCAAAAACAAATCACTTGCTCTTTGGCTTTCCATTGATTTCATTGGGTTTTTTTGTTGTTTTTTTTTAGACATCTTGCTAACTCTCAAACACAGAGACAAACAAGTAGTACAGGGTGGAGGTAATGAATGAGTATTAAGTCTGTCATTTTCTGTTCTTATCACTCTTTCTCTCTTAACCTTTGTCTGTCTGCCTCGCCTCATTCTTCCACTGCCTGACTCATACTTATTCACACACACACACACAGACTGTGTCGAGTCTGACAAGTGTCATCATGTTGATGTTTTCATGTTCTCTTATCGGTGTGAAACGGTGACACACATTCCTTCTCGAGCAGTTCATCGTTGCACATGTGTGTGTGTGTGTGTGTGTGCACTCATTCAGTCATATAAAGTTTTTGCTGACGTCCGCTGCTGACACGAGTGCTTGAACAGCTGTTGCGCATAGCTTTAAATAGGTAGCCGGTGTTGGTCCTGTATTAATGGGAGGTCAAAGAGTTTCTCTGCAGTCGAATTACTCAAAAATGATGGTCCTTTGTTGTCAAAACAGGCTCACAGCAGGTACATTTTGTAGGTTTTCTGAAGCTTTTGATCGTATCACAGGATCTTTGCACATTGCAAACCTATAATGTTGTTGGACTCATAATAGACCGTTTGAACAGACTGGTCTCATGAAGTCATTTCGGGTGTGTTTTCGGGGGTTGGGGTCATTTCACTGCATGTATTTCCACCTGGCTTTCAACTGTAAATACATCCACATCAATGTTAGACACTCAAAACAAGTAAGGGGACGTAGTATAAAGACAGAGAAAGATGGATGGGTCTAACAAACACAGGAGGAGACCGCTGTCCGTGTCCATGTGAAACCAAAAGTCAACATTGAGTTATTTACGTTGAGAACGTAGCTTTTGTAGGTAAGTTAATTTACATAACAAACGTCCTTATTTTAACCCAAACCACAATGCTCTTCCTAAACTTCACCAAGTAGTTTTGTCTAAACATAAGTTTTGTTTGAATTCACAACACTTACCACGTGTTTAAAAGATGTTTAAAAGGTGTTTAAAAGTGCGACCGCAGAGAAGCGTCTTAGTTTGGTGCGTAAAGGTGACATCAGAGGTTCCTGAAGCGTCCTTATATGACGAGTTGGGAAGGAGAACGAGGCGTTAAATGACACACGAATAGCTTAAAATGGGTTGACAAGACACGTGAAACATGCGAAAAGTGGCACGCTACTTATACGCTTTCCCATGAGATCACCTTGGTTTGAAAAAAGTATCAAAATCGATGCAGCAGAACCAGATACCGTCTTTGATATGCTGACAGGCCCTCATTAGTTTTTCCTTTCTCTCTCTCGCCTTCTTCTCTGATCATCCTATCTAATCACAGCTCATATTAATGTCACAGTGTGGTTGGACACTTACGTCTCCTACTGGAGTCTTCCTGTCTATCACTTCACAACTGGGACTTCCCGTGGTTTCAGTCCACAAGATAACAAATCACAAACACACACACACACACACACACACACACACACACATATATATAAACACAAACCCATGCAGAAATCAGCTTCAAGTCTGATATTATTAAAATTTTAATTTATGGCCTCAACAAATATTCTTGAATTATTCTTGTTTTTTTGTGCCCATGGCCTTTAGACGTTTAGACGTTTACTCACTGAACACAACTAATTAAGTGCCTTTATTTCTCTCATGTTACAGTTTGATCATATGAACAATCCTTAGTAACTCATTTGTTAGAGAAGATTTTTTTTACGAAAGGTCTGATTATTAACATTTTATTGTCTCTCCCAGTATCCATGTGTCTTTGGTTATCCGTGTGGTTTTTCAGCAAAAAAAACACTTGATTCTCATTTCCCACATTGTAGTTCAGCTCACTTCTGTTTGGCTCAGTTGCAGTAGAAAACAACACAATCTGCTTTCCTAATCAGGGCCTCACTCCTGTTTGCCCCAGTGTCTTGTGTCGAGTGTTTTTCATGTTTACAGTGTCAGTGACCTCTGACCCCCAAACACACAGAGCAGCGGGCTGAGGGCAAAACACAGTAGAGTTGGGAAATATATTTCACGGAAACATGACGGCAAGTCACACGGGACATAAATCTGTGTTTACATCAATAACAAGCCAAACGTGTTTGTTTGAAGCACGTTTACAAGTGAGCCCCCACACATATTCAGCAAGTACTGCATGCATTTAGATTCATATTGTTCAAGTATTATGCATACATTATATCCATTATAGTAGTAAGGTTTTAAATAGTCAGCTAGTTTACACTTTAGTAATTATCTGAGATAAGTTTGGGCTAATATGTTTGAATTTGATGGCGGTAAGGCTGCACGATATGAGAAAATATGTGAAAACGTTGCTGAATAAAGCAATATTTTATTACTTGCAATAAATAAACAGATATTAAAGTGTACTAAGTTCTGCCTTTCTGCTGCATTCTTGCTAACTCCGGTGTGTTTACGTGTATTTTTATTCTGATGTTCATTAACATGCTCTGTCCCTATCAAATAACTAAATTAAAAAAAAATCAGAACTGATTACATTTTAAATTGCTCCAGATCTCCTTGGCTGCAGATCTGCTGGAGGCCTAGCTAGCCACTCACTGGCCTGTATTTTCGGGTGCTGCTGTTTTTTTTTTTTAAATAGAGCATCTAATACCCTTCCCCTGCTCTGCTTCTTGGTGGCAGCAGCAGTGAATGTTGCATGTAATCCTGCGTGTAGGGGCCGATGTTTGATCAAGAACATGCTCTAATTTACTGTTGTGCCACCAAGATCAGGAGCCGAGTCGAGAAGCTCCGAGGGCTTTGAGTTTGATTCAACCTCTTCAAAGTTACAACTGCAATTAGGTCATAAACAGAGAAGCCAAAAATGTAGTGCATATGCAGAACCTCCATACTCGTGCATGACAGCTGACACTGTAAGACTCCCTTTTCTCTCTCACCCTGTCATATCTGTCTTACCCTGTCTTCCAACTTTCTCTGGCATTTCTTATCCCCTCCCCATATTTCCCTCTCTCATCTTCTTATCAAAAGCAGGGTGCTGGTTTTAAGCCCCAGCAACAAGACTCTTGATGTCGACAGACAGGGGAGGGGAGGGGAGGAGAGACCTAGAAAAGGCTCTAGGTTAGTGGGCTAAGACCGGAGAGAGGACTGTTACTTTTCAGCCACGCTTTCAAACTAAAACTGACCGCGAGGTTCACATACATGTTTGTCATCGGGACAACCTTCATCCTTAACTTCACCTTTGACCTCACTGGCCTAAGGGTGTTAAGTTTTTATCTTATCTCACTTTCGTTTTTGGGATACCAAAGAATAGTGCATTGTTATTAAGATTTACAATCCTAACCTATCATGACTCTGTGTGTGTGTGTGTGTGTGCTTTTATTGCATCAATAAAAGTATCCTTATCCTGCACCACACTGGGGGTGGTTGTGCACATTATCCACCTGAACTAATATACTTATTTATCTATACTATTCTATACTATACATTTACCTATTGTAGTAAATATGTTTTACATCATTCTTATCTAGTTTTCCACATATATTTTTGTTATATATTGTAGTATAATGCACATATTTCAACATACATTTCTATTTTTCTTATAATTTCTCAGTTTATACATATACATTTCTATTCTAGAGTGGAGCGACTGTAATGTAATCTAATTTCCCCCCAGGCATCTATAAAATATTTCTGATTCTGATGTCTGACCAATCCAGACAACAACTTCCTTACCTCAACAATAGACTTTTTTTCTTGCACTGCTGTCTTCATTTTCCTTTTTTTCTTCCTTCTCTCTCAGTTATTTTATTTCACGACTCCCTGCGTTCACAACCATAAAGAGCCACTGTTTCTCTTAAATTTTAAAATGAGTTCAGACTGTTAACAAATGACAGGAAATCCAAACTGAAATGAAGCTAAGTGTCCATGCTGAGAATTTCCAGCCATTGGCAGCCAGGTCTGGGAGGAAAGACCCTTAAGAGTAATGGAGCAAAACTGTGATGTATCAACTCCATTTTTATTTTGCTTTCACTCTATTTTTAAGGGAGAAATAACTGCTGGAAGTGAAGAAAAGAAAAAGGAAATAATGTCACTATGGAATATCTTAACATTGAGTGATGTTTCCCTGACAAACAGAAAGCATCTGCTTTCTTTGCTGTTATAGTGGTATTGTGGTTAACTTCCATGTCCTCTCCCATAAACAAATCTATTTTTCTACCAGAGACGACATTTTGTTTACCCACTATTTCACCACATTTCAATACTTATACAGTAAGTGGTCATTTCTCCCAGGATCTTAAGGAAAATCCAAGGAGAGTAGGTATTCCCATCCCATTTCAGCTTGTTAGAAATGAATACGCTACATGACCTTAGTTCCTTATCCATTTTTCTGCTGAAATGCAACACTGCCTTTCATTTCTACCATTTTTCCAGAAGTGGTGAAAAAAAAAAAAAAACAGAGAAAAAAGGAACATGACAGCACAGGAAACGACAAACCGAACATTATGGGATGCCGGTTTTCTCTTTCTTGGAAAAACGGAAAAATGCAGGCCAAGCATCAGGTCTCCACCATCTTGTGGCTTCCAGTGCTGCGCCAGCATCCATCCACTGCAGTCGTCCCTACTCATACACACACACACACATGCACACATGCACACACACACACACACACACACACACAGACGGACAGTATTTGTCACACATTCACATATGCAAACTGGCAATAACCCCCTACATGAAGATGCGGTTGAGGCATTTTGATTGGACTGGGGCCCTTTTATTAACTACCGTTTATGAAGCTGAAGAGCTTCAAACCCATAAGTTCCAACGTCAAGTGCAAGAAAGAGGGGATTTTTTTTCTTTTTCTTTCCTTCCTTCTCTCTTTCATGGAGAGAACAGAATGTACTGAAGGCAAACAGGCAGGCAGGAAGAGAGTGGCTAAAGCCCTAATGATATGGTGTATGATTGTAACCTTGGTGTGTGTGTGTGTGTCTGTGTGTGTGTGTCTGTGTGTGTGTGTGTGTGTGTGTGTGTGTGTGTGTGTGTGAGAGAGAGTGTGTGTGTGTGTGTGTGTGTGAGAGAGAGAGCAAGCAGAGTGGATGAACCTCTTGAACAAAGTTGTAGACAGAATGAAGCCCCTCTGCTTTTCTATTTTGTCCTTCCTCTCCTCCTGCATGCATCACTGTCTGCATCTTTATCTGTCTATAGTCTTAATTTTCTCTTTTTAGACTTGAAACACTTAGGCGTGTAACTCTCTCACACACTCTCACAAACTCACAAATTCATGTTTAGCAGGCTAGAGATTAGGGCCCGATCGATATGGAATTATGTTCTGCAAAAAAAAAAGGTTTTCATATCGGCGCATATCGGATAACATACCGATACCGATAGATACCAATATGTCTGTGACAGGCCAATATCGAACCATAAGGGGGGAGCTGTTCAGTCTTTGTGTGACCAGTTTTTACACTTACTCAGTGGCGCATGAAGTCAAAAAAGTTAGACTTCCATGTATAAAATAACCCGGATCTTTCGCATCGGTGGGGCCCATAGCACAAGCGCACTAACATTTCCTTTAACCCCGCCTCCCAACCGCCCTGTCTCAGGCTCATTCACACGAACAGAGGAAGGAAAATAACTTTAAGTTTTCATACTGGGAAGTTAATGTACCTCCAAAAACAAAATGAACTGCTCTTTCACATAAGTCTATGGGAAAAATTATTTTGCCCAATGGCATCATGTGACAGACCTGGAAGTTGCAATTGCAAAGTTTGGCCACTATGTCAATTCAGACCTTTTAGATGTTAATGTTGCCTCCTACATGCAAAGAAAATAATGGCTGCTGCAGTTTTAACGCTTGCACCTGCAGGGAATGGGTGTTGCAGCTACATATTGTTTTTTATAGATGTGGTTAACCTGAGTGTTTGAACTGTTTCCAGTATCCCAGAAAATATGCTCCAGTTAACAAAACCCATGTGACATTAAAAATATGAAATATAAAACCTTAAACTCCCGTTGTAACACTCTCTGAAGGTAGCACACGTGTCACCATCGCAGAAGCCGTTACATTCCTTACACGTCTGCACTCCTGCTTCCGATAAACGGTCTCGGTGTCCTGCTTCTCGTAAGGACTGCAGTAGGCGTGCGAAAGGTCAAGTGGGGAACTTCCTGTCCAGATTTCAGGAAGTGGAAGGTGCCAGAGTCTTACAATGTTGGACTGAGCCGTCGGCTTTAAGCTGTTTTCAGTGTTCATTTATATGGGGTTGTGAGTTTAGTTACAGATGCTGTATAAACTTGTGTTGCAAAGGCAATTGCCGGATTGTGTTCACTGAAATTTGACTGAAATCAAATCTGGACTCGGAGCAGACTAAAGCAAAATCTTAGAGACATGTTTATAGACTCTCTGGACCCTGGCCATGAAACCCAGACAATGCTCCGGTTAGGAATGGGCTTCTGCAGAGCGAAAGCTTGGGAGGGCCTGTCAGTGGCCTGGTTAACAGCAGACGAGTCAGAGCGAGCAGTGCCCTGGTTAGTCCGTCATTAGGAATGTGTCTACGCAAAAGGGGTCAGTTCCTGTGCCTCGCAGCTCCTACCCGCCTCCAGGTTTTCCGTAATTGTCAAACGACGTACAGAACAGGGGAATGACACCATTCAATTTGAGTTCAGAACACCTCAACGACTTCCCTCCTGATATACTTCCTTCCCTCCGTTCCCTCCCTTCTCCTCATTTTAAAACCTGTTCTTGGCCAAACAGCGGCACACCTTTTGCTTTTCATGCCACTGTCTTAGAGATTCATTATAAATCAATGGAATACAGGAATGTTAGTGTTCGTGAACACTTATGTGGGTCATGGTGCTAAATGGAAGAAATTGACGGTCTATGACTAAATACTGATGTCCTACACTCCTCCATCATTTCAGCTCTAATCTCTCGCCCCTCCTTTTCCCTCTACCGCCCTGCATCTTCTCGTTTCTTCTCTCCTCCTTTCCCTCTCGCCCACCATCGTTCTTATTCCCTCCCGTCTCGTCCCGAATGTTAAGCTAATGAGGCCCCAGCCCCGCGATAAGTGAATCAGGTATGTTGATTGGTTTGGCAGAGGCGGGCCCTTGCCAGAGTCGCTTTGCACGCACCGCCGCCCCTTTAAAGGGCCCGCTTGGCCGTGCTGGTGTGCGTGTCTGTGAGAGATGGAGGGGAGAGATGAGGGAGGGAGGTAGAGAGCTGGCAAAGAAATAAAGGGAGAATGAAAGGAGAGGTAGGCAGCCTGCCAAGACAGGAGTAGCTGGATCTAGCGAAACACCATTATTAACCAGGACCAGGCTCAACCAGAGCTGTTGAATTTCTTCACATCATGTCGGGGCTCAAAAACCAACCCTAAGATAATTTAGTTTAGTTTAGTTTATTTGCACATATACACACACATATACATTTAAGAAGAAAATGTAATATTGTGCGGGAGGGGTTAGAAGTCAAAAACGGCTTATGGATAACTCCCCTATTAAATATATAATATTAAATATCAATAGTCGTACTTAAAAGATAAAAACAAAGATTTCATAATTCATCAAAGTTTCAAGACAAAGCAGTGATGCAAAATTAATAGAAATGTGCAATTTACATGGAAGTTTGTTGTTTACAAGTTGAAATTCAGTCCATTAAGTGTTATAAATCTTTGCTAATTAAAGTTATTTTCCGATGTTTTTTGAATAACGATAATGTAGGTGTTGATTGTAGTGATGGAGGCAGGTTGTTCCAAAAATATGGTCCTCTGTATTTCAATGAATAGTCCGACAATACGGAAGATGCAACTCCTTAGAGTGTCTTGTACTTAAATAATCAGAAATCTGGCAAAAAATAATGAAGACTGAGCTTGATGTTTCATTATTGAGTGGGTCCGGACAGTAGGAGCACCATCTAGTTTTGGTGTCCAATGAATCAACTTTTTCTCCCGAGGCACATTATTTAAAATGTATTCTCTTAACCTTTTCAGCGGTTATGTTTTCCCTGAGCTGCATAGTGCAGTGTGAAGAGCTGTCATGAAGAGTTGCACTGTAGGTATGTACATCTTTTTTGTGCCAGTGAGCGCTCTCTGCTTTTACTGGATACATGGGAGTTTTTCATAGTATTTTTACTCTGCTGGAACAGGATCAGTCAGGACCGCTTTGGATCACAGCGACCACCTCAAGACAACAGAGAAAAATTGGTGTACAACTCACTTAACAAGCCACAGCTGGGCAAAGCTAATGCAACCCAAAATGACTTTATTGACTAAGGTGTTTTGGCATTCAAGTGGACAGCTAGGCTAACAGTTTTCTCTCTAACATTTTTCCCCATTTGTCTTCTCTCCTACTCCCTCTTCAATCCATGTACTTTGCAGTATTTCCTCAAAGTCTTGTTCTCCACCGAGAAGATTACCAAACCACTAAACCTCATGAAAGTAAAGAATAATTAAAACGCTATAGCTAAATGCTTTGAGTCCACATTGAGCTTTTTCATAAAGTAATCGTTGCCATATTGACTTTCAAAGCTTATTGCCTTGGTTTATGTTCAACAAGACATTTAACGAATTGTGGGAAAAGTGGTTTGGGCTTTTTACACCAAATGAAACGATAGAAAATATATGAAACTATGCTGGAGTAAACCCTAATGGCAAGTTATACCTTGTTGTATACCATGTACGCACATAGATAAAAAGATTGAGTTAATTTACTGCATTGGTTGATGTTTTTACAGCTGTAAAAGTTGTGTAATGTAAAGGAAAACTACAGCAGTCTTTATACGTAGTGGTTTGTAGCTTCAGAGAGGCAGTCTTTGAACATGGTACTGTAGACGAGGGGAAAGAGGCGGCATGGAGACGGTTGTCAGGGGTCGATAAGTGATGATGTGTGCAGATGTTATGTCCTACCCTCAGGTCGATTTTTCCCTCGTGGTCAGTGGGGGAAGCTCAGCAGAATAACGGGGGGGAGGGGAATAATAGGATTTAGCACATTACCTGAATCATGTATGAGACAAAAGCTTCAGCTGTTCGATTGATGGAAGCCATACTGCGATGTGCTAATAATCTTTGCTTCATCACATAGAGCCATGCTGGGCCCACAGATGGGTAATACCACATTGTAGGAATATAACCTCTTATATAATTGTTCTGATTAACAAGGCAAAGGGCAACACAGCCTCAATATCCTTATTTGCGATTATGGGGATGATCCTGTATCAGAGCTTATTTATTTCCACTTAATAATCTCTGTCACGGAGTGGAACACTTTTCTTTTTTATCATCACATCCGTGCCATGTGACCATGAATGGTGTAGTGTTGTGACGGGCCTGTGATGTCGTGGTTTCCACGGTGACGGCTGTGTATGTGTGCAGATGGGGGTATGTGTAGGAGGCCGGTGTTATTGAGATATGCTGCTGTCAGCAGGAGCGGGGCAGGCAAGCAGAAATCGATGTTGGATACAACAGCAGGGAGATGACAAAGTGTGTGTGTGTGTGCATGTGTGTGTGTTTACGTGTCTGTGTGTACAAGCCTGTGGAGGCATGTTGAAACCCCCACACTCACACACATGTAAGCAGTGCCACCCACATCTCCTTCAAAGGACAGGCAAGGTGAAATACATGGTGGTTCAGTGTCAAGAAGGGAGGTGCAGTGTGTGTATTATGTCCACTTAATTTGGGCTGTCCCTGACTAAACAAATTCTTAGTCGACTAACCGATTCGTTGATTTAATCGGCAAATCTTTTTTTTCTCCACAAAGATCATGCAAAAGCACCACTTTAACTCCTATGTTTTACCAGCAATGTGCTCATAAATTTCTTAGAAATAAGTAAATGAGCATGAAAAAAGCATTAAAAATGACAAATCAACTAAAGAAATATTAGTCAACTAATAGACTAAAAGAGAGGGCAGCCCTACACTAAATGCACACTTGATTGTCATAATAATGATTATAATAATAATAACTGTATAATAACTTTATTTATATAGCACTTTTCAAAAACAGAGTTACAAAGGGCTGTACATAGGCTACATAAAGCAGAGCAAAGCACTGAAAGACACGGGGAAAAGAGACAAAGTAGCAAGTAGCAAAGCAAGTATTACAGTAATACTATTTAAATATTACTGTAAAAATAATAAATGAAACAAATATGAAAGCAATGACGAATGGTACCTTTGCCACGGATAATGCGGTTCATTTATTTTTTATGAATTTGATGGTGATTGAGAAAGTAATTCCTTGTCATATTTGTAATTGATATAAAAATATAGCCAGAGCGAGATTTGCTTCTGTATGTGCCCAAATGTGTCTGAGTGTGTTTTTATTGCATGTGCGTTGGTGTTTGGCCTGTTTTAGTCTCATCCTATGGTTTATGTCTCAGCAATTAGATGGAAGTGTAAAATCATACAGTATGCTGACTCTTCTGGTGTGCAGTCCTTTTCCTCACTTACTGAGCTACCTTTTGAGAATGCAAATGACTGTCATTGACAAATTAGGGATGACTAAGTGATATTTCCTCTCTCCCTCCTACAGATGACAGATTTGTCTGCTAAACACCACTCTGAGGGAACTCCAGAGTCTTAAAGCGACAGTGACAGACAGCCCGCTGAGAGAAAAGAGTATTTCCCCAAGAACCTAAAGGACTTGATATCACCACCACACAAATGTGGACCTCCCAAAACATTGTCATCAAATAATCTGAACAACAAAACAAACACAACAAGATATAACACAAAGAATTTTGTAGCCATGTCTGACCATAAAGACATGACACACCGCCACCTGCGGCACAAGCTGCAAAGTCTCGGCCGAAGACTGGATGAACTGGAAGAAGCAACCAACAAGCTGCAGAAATCTGAGGATGAGCTACTTGACCTGCAGGTCAGTACTGGTTGACTTCAGACAGCTTGTTTGTTTGTTTATTTGTGTGTGCATATCAGAAGCAATGAATGGAAAGAGGTGGAATTGAAATACACTGCATTAAGGGGCGCTCCAATCAGGATTTTTTTGGGGCCGATCACCGACTGCTGCAATCAGTGTCGGCTGATTACCAATCACAGGGTCCATTTGAAGCCTTTGATTTATTGTGTTGCATTTATTTATTGGCAATATGAGTGGCCAAATTGAAATATGCCTCTGTCCTCCATCATCCAATAATATCACCATTTATTTACAATTAATTCTGATGTTCTGGATATAAACACAAAAAGTAAATTAATAATAAGGAAATATCTGAAACAAATAAAAGGACATTCACTCAAGCACATTCTTTGTCTTCAGATCATTATTATGTGTAACAAATTATTTAACTATTATTTAAACAAACATTCCAAGTAATAATTATAATTAATTGAATCTACTCTGAGGCAAATTTATCTTTCTACATATGTCCTTTTTCACACAATCTTCCATCGTTTCTCAAACAAAGAGAAGCACATGGATTATAATTATGCCGTATGACATCATCGGTCCTTCCCTGGTGTATGATATTTAATCCAACAATCCTTCCTTTGGAACACACCTTTCAAATTGCAAATTTATTATCTTTTTCAGGCAGACCGGTGAAGCCATTTTAGCTTATTCGACCTTTTATAGAGATTACCGATCAGACCATTTAGCATGAATATCGGCCGATCGATCGGAGCACCCTTGCACTACATGAATAGATTAATGAATGGTTGAACTCTCTCTTCTACAGGATAAAGTCATCCAGGGAGAAGGCAGCAACTCATCCCTGCTTGGAGATGTGGAGGCCCTGAGGAAACGTCTCCTAAAGATCCAGGGTAAGGATGAGGAGGTACGCAAAGCTGAGGATCTCTGCCGCACAGTCAGAGAGAAACTGGAAGAGGAGGAAAGCCTGACAAAGGAGCTAAAGGCTGAGATTGAACGTCTACAACGGAGGATGGCCGAACTGGAGAAACTGGAAGAAGCTTTTGGGAAAAGCAAGTCTGACTGCAGCCAGCTCTGCCTAAGCCTCAATGAGGAAAAGAACTTGACCAAGAAGCTCTCGTCTGAGTTGGAGGCCCTTAAAGCACGTTTGAAGGAGGTGGAGGGGTCTGAGACGAAGCTGGACAGAGCAGAGCAGGCTTTGGCTGTGGAGCTCGAGAAACTCAAAGGACTCACCCAGACCTTTATGAGTGAGCGTAAGAGGCTACTAGACAAACAGAGGGAGGACGAGAAGATCATTTTAAAGCTGACAGAAAAATTGGAGCACCAGAAGAATCGCCTCGGCATGTCTGCGGACCCTGGTCGTGCAGATTTCATGAGGTCACGAATTGAGGATGAACTTTCATCCACAGGGCTCCTCACGAGTAAACTGGCTGGACGCAAGAAGAGCCTTGAGTACTTGAAGTTGGCCGATGACAACATCGGCCTTGTGAACAAATCTCAGAATGAGAAGAACAGCGGTCTTGAAGGCTCGCAGGAGGAGGACAACAAAGCAAAGGAGCTGACACAGGAAGTCGAGAGGCTGAAGAACCGCCTTAAACAGCTGGAGATAGTGGAGGAGGATCTAAAGAACTCAGAGTCCAAAAATGGCGAACTTCATGAGAAGTTCCAGATGGAACAGAACCGGGCTCGCCAACTGAGTGAGCAGGTGGAACAGCTGAGGACGCAGCTGTGTGGAAAAGCTGGAATTGGAAGAAATGGAACCAGTAATGTGGATAAACACGGCAATGGAAGCCCCGCCAAGGTCCTGGAGAATGGCAAAGCTGAGAATGAAGAGATTATTGTGAAGGGAGGTTTCAGACAAGAGAAGCCCAAATACAGGAGTGCTGCAACTGTCTCTGAGCCGAGTTCCCCCAAACACAGGAACAGGGAGCTCTCTCCTCAGCATAAGAGAGAGACCAAGCTGAGGAGCAAAGATCCAAGCCACTCAGAGGAGAGCTCTCCGAAGTCTGTGAGGAGAGCCCTCAGTCCTGCTCACAAGAGTAGAAGGACACCCAAAACCCCAACTACTGCGATTTCATCAGATAATGGAATAAGAGAAGCAGGACGAGGAACTGAGGAAAAGACGAGAGGAGTCGCCCCCTGCTCTGTAAACTCACCCTCTAGTGATATTAAGAAAGCGCCTGTTCTTAGTCGCTACCCTCCAGCAGCTAATGACCAGAAGCCACTGAAGACAGCTCACAAACAGACGGATGGGGAGAGTAAAAAGAGCAAAGTAGAAAACTTTTCAAAATTGTACGTAGGTAGTGATAGCGAATCAAACAACTCTGATGTAGTGCCTGATATTTCCAGCAACATCAACAGCACCTCCGCTTTAGAGAAGGACACAGCGTCTGCCTCAGATCAGGAATCAACAGACCAGGTTCACGAATCTGTCTCTGTATCTGTCGCTTCCACCCTGTCCAAAGCCAATGGATCCTACACAGCCTACAGATCCAACGTCACTCCACTGTTGCCCAGCGACCAGGGATCAGAGGGTCATTCATCTGCCTCCGAAACAGAATCCACTGGTTCAAGGCCCTCTGAACCAGAGCCTGTAACTGAGACGACTACTACAACTGTAAGCAGTAGGACTGCGACCTCCAGATATCCTAGATACTCCCATGTCCACGACTCGCAGTCAGAGGGTTCTTCTACCAGGAGCTCGTTTGATGAGGAGCTCCACAACAGAACACTGTTAGCAGAGGGAGGCCACCAGGGGCCCACACATACTGCATCAGGGATTGAGATCCAGCGAGTGTGCAGCCCGCGTGAGGCGCTGAGGTCAAAAGCTGTCATCAAGCCTGCGATCGTCGAGATCGACAGGAAAGAAGTGATGATTTCAGAACCTTTGTCTGCAAATGGCAAACCTAAAATCTCCACCAAGCCTATCATGACCACCACTAGTAAAATGACCAGTAGTATAACCATCTACCCCAATGACCCAAGCTCTTCCAGAACCAGCAGTCGCAGCAGCAGCGTGTCCAGTGAACACATGCCGGTCAAAGAACGCCACACCTCCACCAGTAACATCCTCATAGGTAAGCACCACATGATGCATTATATAAAGGGTGGCAGACATGTTTTTAATAGTACATGGGCTATGATACAATTTGATTTAAATTACAACTGGATTAGAACATGAGGTGTTAAAAAAAACAAGACTAAAGCTGTCTACACATGATCAGCTGTAAAAACGCTCTGCGCTGGCCATGCCATTGTTTTTCTATGGGGAGGGCAGTGCCGCCCGACTACATAGATCACTACCCTATCGCTCGGAACTGTCGCTGTGTGCTGCGCTCAAACTTCAAATTATTTCAACTTTGACCTAGTTGGGCTGACAATTCAAAGGACATCGAATGAGATAGCGGCTGACAGCAGCCAGAAGCAATGATGACATATACCTGCAATGTGCTTTGCCTCTGCGCCCTGCCTCGTGGTTTTACTCTGATCATGTGAAAGCGGCTTAAAAGTCTACAGCCATGTTGCACAGAAGTGCTTAGAGACTAGTTTTCCAGTCATCTTTCCGGCGTCAAGTCTATATTTCCTGGAGTGGCGAGCAGAATTATATGACCGTTTGTGAGCAAGTGCTGTCCTGTATTTTCAATAAAATGCTAATTTAGCATTTGTATGTAATGTTTAGCAGGTATAATCTTCATTTACCTTATCATGCTAACATTTAATTGCTAACTACAGGAGCATTTAGCACAAAGTATAGCCAAGACTGATGGAAATGTTATTAGTTTTTGGTCATAGTCTAAAATACTAGACAAAGACTGACATTGCCACCCATAGAGTCATGCCGCTGCATTACTGTCTTGTTACTCTTTCTTTCTGTCAGCTTGTTGCATCTATGAAAAGTTTTGCTTGTAAAATATTTGATATAATTTTTACTCATTGCCAGGTCCCAGCAGTGAGCACCATGGCAGTATCTCCGTCCCGTATGAGATCTCTATTCCCAAAAGTGACATCACCTTGCGGTCGTGCCAGGACCAGGACTGTGGGGTGGACGACCACAATGATTCCTCATCAAGGTCCAAACACCACAACACCTCCAGAGTGGAGACCACCACCAGCCACCTTTGCTGCCAACGCAGCAACTTCAGCCTCCAGTCCCCGGACACCACCCCCGCAGACTTTAACGACACGGAGTCAGGCTTCGAAAGCAGCAGCAGCAGCAGCACCACCACGGTCACCAGCTGGAGACACCAAAGACAAAGCCACCACTCCCAAGAAGACAGTTTACCAGACATGAAGAATGTGACTGTGAGAAGCACCTGGAAGAACCGGGGCACTGCATCAGTGGAGGAGACAGGCCAGGGAAAAGGGGGTGCAAGGACATTGACTGATGGTGGGTCGGAGGATGAAGCAGAAGTCGCGACAACATGGAGGGCTTACCGTGCAACCACCTTCGATACAGAAGAAATGATAAATAGTGGAACAGGAGCTGGTGGCAATGCTGAGGCACAGAAGGGAGCCAAGCCGTCCCCTGCAGAGGTGAGATAATTAATAAATATATGACACAAATGAGTGCATTCTTTACACGAGGGTAATAATATATTAGAGGATAGGAACTACTTTATAGTGACCAAAATTATCACAGTATTCTTAAAATGTGCTGAAAATGTTCAAAAAGTACTGATACACACTGACATCATTTCACCAAGTTTTATATTCATCAAAACTCTCCTGAACAGCTGAACAGTCTTTGTGACAGGTGCGTTGGTGGAATAAATACCTACTTTGTGGAAGAAGGGACGCCTGCACACTGTCATTTAATATACAACGTTTCGGACAAGGACCTTCATATATATTTTTTATTTGAGTGCATAAGCAGCCTGTCTTTGAAATGCTGTGTCACTGTCCTCTTATGGGGTGTTCAGACCTGACGCGAATAAAATAATCTAGTCGCTTAATTCGCGTGAGTTTGGACGCTGGAATCTTCTGTTTTGACTCACTTCATTTGACTTTATATGTAATTAATTCGCCATGATTAATTTATTCGGGCCTGGTGTGTACACGACATTAGAAGGCTGAAAAATCTCCAGAGCACTGTTGCTGCCAATGTTGTTGTCGTAAAACAAACCCACGTTTTCTGCTGCATCCGTTGCTAACTGTTGCTAACTGTTGCTAACTGTTGCTAACTGTTGCTAACTTTGGTTGAGGCTAGATAATATTTAGTGAGTTTTTCAAAGTGCGGTCATCAAACACGGTTTTAATGATAACTAAAATTTGAAACTGTAATACTAACCATCAGGAGTTTTACAGTAGTTTATTGTGAAACTGGTAACAGTTTCATCTCTACAGTGGAGTCTGGTGGCTTTGACGAGAACACAGAACGACTTCAGTGTAAACTTAAACAGAGCTGTCTGACTGCAAGTTGTGAACATATTCTAAATATAGCATACACTTAAACTGTTATTGATTTTGTAGGAGTTCCTTTTTTATTAGCTGCTGCCCCCGTCCACAGCAGTACATTTCTTAGCTTCCGTGTCAGGACTCCTGTCTGATTCTCCAAACTGGTGGAGTGCCGACCTCCATCTGCTGTCGGTAACACACTGATTATGGATAAATACCTCATACAGCCACACTTCAAAACATCAGAAATATCTCTAAAAGGAGGTGAAGCTTATGAAAGGAGGCTGAAATTTGAGCAAAGATACTGCACACATGACACACAGTATAGTAAATAGTATAATAGTGAACTCCATGTTCCCTCACCCTGGTCTTTTTGTACATCTTGTTCTTGAGGTAGCTGAAGGTCCGGCTGACTTTCGTCACACTCTTTCCCTCAGTGTCGCTCCGCAGAGGGCCAGGCTCCTCCTCCGATATACTGGTACACACACACACACACACACACATAAACACACACACATTTAATTTTATCCTCAAACATCTGCATTCACAAAGCTTACCTGTTAACACATTCCAGAAATGGTTCTTTACAGCATTATAAAGAACCGTTGCTCTCTACAGTTTCTTTACAGGACTATTAAAGGTCCCAGCTGCAGTAAAAACCTTATGAACTATTTTCTGCTAGTGTGTATGTGCAGAGTTGGACTGACCTGTATGCCAGTGACCCAGAGGCGCTGGAAAACGACCTCATACCTGGAAAGAAACGAGAGAGGAAGTCAGCGGTAAAACTAAGATTTGATAAAAACAGAACAGGAGTTTTGTTTTTTATTCACTGTATTTGTCTCAGGTGGAAATTCTCCTTCATCCCTCGTTTTAAGGCGGTGAAAATCTCTGCTTATAGGGGCTGACCACACTAACCTCCAGGTCGTCGTGCGTTCCCTGAATGAACTCACTGACCTCACGCTGCGTTTACACAGGAGGCCTTTCAGCCGCATTTTTATCATCCATTCATCTCACACGCTGCTGGTGGAACAGATATGTTTCTATTTCTACAAGACAAAGCCTTTTTTTATGCGTCCTGTCTAATTTCTTCTGTTTTAAACACACAACTACAGTGATTGTGTATATGTTTGAGTTCTACTTTCCCTCCCGACACTATTTTGCAAAGGCACCGTCGGGGCGTGTCGCCGCCCAGAACGATTATGATTGGTTTAAGGAAATACAAACAGACCAAGGAGGTTTTTCACTATACAGGAGTGAAAGCACATTAAATCCAGACTTTCCCCCAGCAGCGCTGTGGAGATAAGTCCGGCTATGATAGGTTAGTTCATTTATAACCTTATAATGTCAGCTTTTAACTTCTAGCGATTGCATACACTTCAAAAATGGTAAAACTGGTGTTCATATAGAGATTATCATGAACAAAACGTGTAAGTACCATAAACTTGTGTTCGCCACAGAGCTTATTTTCTGCAATAATCCAAAATCCAATGCAAAAATCCCATAGGCTGTTTGGCTTCCGCATTGGCTTCACTTTTCAGGCCCAGAAGCTCCGTCCACTGTTTTTGATACAGTTTATGTCATGGCTGAACACATGCTGTGCAGACACGCACAGAGCTGCTCTGCTCACACGTGTAGAGAATCATTCTTGTGAACAGAAAGTTCCAATCCTGGCTGCAGGAATTGGGCAGATAATTGAATAATCCATGCCCTCCTGTACTTCAACAGCTACCTTTAATGTCCTTGAGCAAGGTATTTAACATTTAGCTACTCTCATGGAAGCTGAGGAGAAGCCAAAAACAAAATGACTCTGGCACTGATGAGGGGGGCAGTACTGAGGCCAGAAGCTGAATCTGAAGTGCTGCCTTTTGATCTAGTGCCATTAATGGCTGCTACTGGCTCCAAAATATCCCTGGCTGCATGGACATCCAACCTCATGAACTCTCATAACTTTTTTTTTTTTCCTGCAAGAAATTATGGTCTGAATATCTGATGACATTTAATTCATTCTGTGTCTCACGTCCCACTAAGACATGACGGTTGTTAGTTTGTTTTACCCAGACTCCACGCAGGCTCCGCTGTTAATCAAACGTGGATTTCCTGGCTCCAGTAACTGCTGGTATTTTTCAATTAATCTCTGACCTAGTTGTATTTTTATCTCATTGCACATAAATAATAACAATAATAATATTTAAGACGAGACACTACAGGAAAAAACATTGTTTTTTTCATGCACTGGTCAATTCTGCTCATAACATGTTCTAGTGGAAGAAAACATCCAAAATACACATTTAGGTGTTTATTTTAATACACTTTGTCTATTTGTGTCTGTAGATTTCTCCTAAATTCATCAAAAGTTAGCATTAGATAATGCCTCATTTGCATATTTATAAATACAATTTGCTTTGCTTGATTGCACTTCAGCAGCACTTACAAACACCAATCCTTCCAGTTTCATTCCTATCTATATTCTGGAGGTTTTTACAGAGGGCTTTTTTCATATATCATTCAGAGCCTGATTTATAAAATATTATATTCCTAAAACATGGCGAAAATAGATTTTTTTAAATGGCTGTTGACAGTATTTTCAGATTTATGGAGTAATAAAAACAGATATCCAAAATCCCCTCTGTAGAAACATTTGACTCTAATATGTCAACAAAATGAAACAATCATTTTGAGCCTGGTTTTATCCAATGTTCACATTTCTGTTCAGGAAATGTACGCAAATTAGCGCATATTTAATAAGATAATAATTCATTTGCATATTTAAACATGACATTTCAGAAAACCTTAAACAAAAAACAACTGTCTTAGTCTAAGTAATCAACTGGGGATGTTTCATGGGGATATCTATTAGTTAAAATCTAAAACCCTATCCACTAGTCAAAGCATAATCACCACAGAGTCTCTACTTATTAGCTATCAGTTAAACATAGACATGCATCTTTTCTAGTGAAGAACAACGCTGCTTCCTTCTAGACAATCTTTTCTCGTGTGCACGCAAATATGCAAAGCGTTGCTCGCCTGCTCTGCATCAGACAGTCAAACTGGATAATGAGGGCAAAGTTTTGGCCGAGGAGACACTAATGGAAATATCTCACAGACAAGAAAAGGGAAGGCTCAGTGTCTTTGACTAAAGGTGACAGACACATTAATCTGGAGGGCAGTTTATGATTATTATTGTCCCTCTTTCTCTGGTGATTCCATTCATTTCCATTCAAGAGACAAATCCAAGACTAATCTAAAAAGGTATAGGTCAGCTCCTGTAAACACTGGGCTGGGCACGGGACAGGAGAAGCCACAGTCTGATTTTAATGTCGTCAACAGGAATTATTATTATTATCCTAATTGCACAAGCACACTACAAGCAGCTTAATATCAGCAGTAATTAGTGGTTTCCGTAGAAAAAAAAGTTTGTTGCAGGTGAACTTTTGGGCTTCAGCATCTAGTTGTGTTCAGGCTTAAGTGCATTTATTTCTGTTACTGCAGAAATGTGAATCTACAGAGAGCACTCAGCCACTGCAAAACTGCAAAAAGTGAGAGGTCACACTTAAGTAAAGGCTGAATGTTTACGCATAATTTCTCAGGATATTCAAAATAATCCATTATTTGCGATGAAGTATTGTAATTTAGTTCAGCCGACCTTGTATTTGGATGATTTCAGAAAGCTTTCCGACAGAGAGAGAACATAAAGATCATGCACATGGGTGCAAAAATCTGGGTACTTCGCCAACTACTAGTTCATTAACATTTGAGTGTGTCTCATGTTGTTAATGTGTTCTTTGAACAAAACACAACTTTTGTTTGTCTGCGCTGCTCATCACGATGTGAACTGGACCTTTTTTCAGCAGGATGAGCTGCTGGTACTTTTATATTCACACAGTGAATAATAATAATGGCACCTTTGACTCTGGGCTGCAGAGTTACGCAAACATTATGCATCATTACGCAAACTTCTTATGTCAGTTTGAAGTGCCGATCGAAGAATCAAATGTGCAGTTAAGTCAAACAAACTTAGATGTTAAAATAAGACAGGAGGTTCTGAAATGAAAACGGGGCATTTCCAGTTTGGCGGTCAACATATCATTAAAATATCCAGTGTTATTTATTATCCATGAAATAAAAAAGGGGGATGATTCTGTTGTACTGTTGCACTATAATGAACGATAGCGCAGCCCACTGATAAATGTTGGTACCAACTTTGTAAACTGTGTCAGAAAATCATTTTTTATATATTATAGAGATAAGCTTTCATATATATTATTTTAGTTTAGTTTTAGTTTAGTTTAGTTTATTTAGCACATGTTTAAAATCCAGTAAGACAATTGTACATACAAAAAGATGAAAAAAAAGAAGACATGCCAGGGAAACCCCAAAAAACCCTCCAGGGGCTTGACTGGTGGAATTCCCTAAATCAGACTTATAATAGTATAAGTCTAGTATAAAATATATAATTACCAAACTAACATATGCACATAAATAGGTTTAGTTATCCTATTATGATAAGCACAGAGAAACATTCTCTCACACAT
>JAOVVB010243722.1:0-21543 GCA_028570985.1 Heterobranchus longifilis | reverse complement strand
ATTTTAGTCAAACATATTTCACAGAAGATTTGATCTTATCATTATCAGGTTGAATGATAAAGAATGCAGCTTTGCAGTTACTCCTGACTCTCATTAGTGATGCATGGGTCAGTCGCACCCAACATGCAAAAATATGCATTTATCAACCACCCGACCTGCAAAATGCAAACTTTATGCATTATAGTAATAAACAGAGATTTTGTTAAAGGAGACCTATTATGCTTTTCTTTATTTTCTGTCATATATATGTTATAATGTCAGATGTTCATATTAAACGTGGCTAAAGTTTCAAATAATGAGATGAACATATGTCAAAGTAATCCCTGTGAACAAAACCCTCTGATTTCAGACTGTTCTCAATAGTTTTTTTCTACTCTCGGCTCGAGCTTATGTCAACTCGTGCCGGGTTTCTAAATATGGTCATCTGCTCAGGGCACGTTGCTGCAGTGTTTACATTAGCCGACCTGCAGTGTAGCATTAGCATATAGCCAGACCTATCTCCACAGTGCTGCTGGGGGAAAGTCTGAATTCAATGTGCTTTCACTCCTGGATAGTTAAAAAAAACTCCCTGGCCTGTTTGTATTTCCTTAAACCAATCACAATCGTCCTGGGCGACGCCACGCCCTGACGGTGCTTCTGCAAAACATATTCTTTGTAGATCTTTACAAACATTCACTGAAAGAACAGAGCAGCCTGCCTTATTACACCATCCAAATCTGCAAAACTTGTCATTTTCACCATCTAGGTTGATAACTCAGAGGTTGTTGTTGTTGTTGTTATTGTTGTTGTTTCCCGTAGCGAAGCGACTTTGAGAATGGGAACACTGACTTCCTGTCTCCGGGTAGATTTCACATAAAGTAAATAAATAAAGGAATACAAAGATAATTAAATAACGAAGGAATTTAAAATATTAATATTATTAAAATATTTCATCAATTAATTAGTGCCTACTTTTATTTTTAATATTATTTTTGGTTATTTATTGAGTCATTGATTTATCTCTGTATTTATATTTTGTATTTAGGCAGGTTCTGTCCTCCACAGTTTCCTGTATTTTACTGCATTGTTGCAAATTTAAATCACGATTGTTAGCAAAGCGAATAAAGATGGTTTCACAGAGCCATGAGTGCGTCATGTATTATTCTTTTGATACCTTCAACAACACAGGATTCAACCACTGCACCTTCTTATTTTTCTTTTACAAGAAGTAATACAAATCTTGAACAACAAACAGCTAGGGCACATCAATCTGAGGGCACATATCCAGCAGTACATGGTGGAAAATGTTTACATTATTATTATTATTATAGCATTACATTATACCATTTATGTTTGTGCAGGCTGTGATCATTCTCCACATCTTGCATTATTCAGCTGCATGAACTCCTTCCCTGATATCCTTTGAACAAGCAGCATTTTGTTTACATCACACGAGTAAATGTTTGAAGTGCCGTATAGCACCATCACACCAAGCTGCCTAATCTGTTATTCAGGTCTGTGTTTGGGCTCTCGTGGTTGAGGTCTCAATAATAGAGACCCATCTTTGACGAGAGCAATGCTTTAATAGAGTGTGACTGTGTTTAAGTCTATATGCTGAACTGCTCATAATAAAGCTTCGTCACAATGAAATATATTACATTTATATGCAAATAGGATGCAGGTTGCCGGCAGGTATTAGAAAATAAGCACATCTTAATGAAATACTTTCTGTTTGCTGGCCACCGTGTTATATAGAGCTGCTCGCTATTCAGCACAAAGTGGGTCAATTCTAGTTTTAATGTTGCTTGTTCACCTTTGACAAATTTGTTTAAAGGAGCAGAGAAAGTCTGCTGTTTTTCCTGCAGCAGCAGGAAGGCAGAGAGGGCAGCAGCGGAGGCTATGGCAGGATTTGATGTGATGCCTGCGGGGGCATAGAGGAAAGTTTAAACTGCAGAAACAACAACTGAGGACATGAATCTCTGCAAACTTAACAGATGCTGCTGCTATGATACTGCCCAACCCTACTGTCTCCCAAAAATCACATTCATATACCTGCCTGGAGCTTTTTTAACTTATTACACTTAATATTTACTTAATATTATTAAAAAAAACTTTATTTACTTGAGCGGACTTCCTACTGCTCATATAGCATAATCCCGACAATCCCGTGAATTTCAGCCTTCATGCACGTTTTTTTAGCCTAACATTATTGAAACTGAGCTATTACTGGTAACAACACGTACTGCCGACTGCACCTTTCTCTCTCCTCCACACCGTGTGTGTGTGTGTGTGTGTGTGTGTGTGTGTGTGAGTGTGAGTGTGAGTGTGAGAGAGAGATTGTTAGAGTTTGATGTTAAAAGGCTGTTAAAGCAGCCACTCAAAGGTGCAAACTGTGTATGCCACACACATTTTCAAAGTTTTTTCAAATGTTGTTTGCTTGTCATCGGGCTTTGATGAGTTTAATTCAGAATTTCTGGCTGCAGGTGGATGGTCTGCTCTTCTACCACCGGCAGACCCACTACACCCCCGGCAGCACCCCTCTGGTGGGCTGGCTTCGCCCCTACATGGTCACCGACATTCTGGGCATAGAGGTCCCCGCAGGACCCCTCACCACCAAGCCTGAGTACGCCAGCCACCAGCTGCAGCAGATCCTGGAGCACAAAAAAACATCAAGTGAAGTCCGCCCAGCAAACCGCAGCGGAGGCTATGAGTTAGAGTACCTGTCCACACCATGCCAGGACGGTGGGGACACACTGAACTTTCTGAATCAAAAGCCAATCAGGGAAGCACATATGGAGATCTGAGTGGGGGGCTTAACGAGATGCAAATTGCCAACTCAGTGTTTCTGAGTGGTGGCGGCCCACATATGGCTCTTTAGAATGTCTGATGAATGGTTTCGCAGATCTGACCAATTGCAAAGCATGGCTAATTCTAATCCGGCACTGCTCAGGACACCCTCAGAGTGCAGATTAGTAGAGCTATGCTGTATATGTGTTTTTAAATGGCTAAAAACTCTGCCATTTCCATCTTGTACCTGTTGCTGAACTCTGAGACAGATTAGTGTCCTTGAGAGTAATTGCACAGTATTTAGCCACTATAATTACTTAGTCACGGTCTGTTTTGCAGCTCCCTTTCATAACATCATAGGTAGTCGCATACGATCAAAAAAATAGGATGAGAGGTTTCTTATGCAAGACATACTGCATAAGTGCAACACGGTAAATGTTGTGGTGAAGTGGTATTTAGCTACTCTGCACTTTTTGAACTTAAAACATCCTTACTGTCCTTACTGTCAGTTTTTTTGCAGACTTTCTACAACTATCATTGATGCTTCCCCACCAAAAAAATACAGAATTTTTGAGCAAATCATTCGTTTGAGCAACAGAAGTTTTGAGTGTTTTGGAAGGTGAAGTGTTGCTGACTGGTCAGACCATGGAAGTTGCAATCGTGCTGAACAGCAGCAGCAGTGACATGGACTTTTTTATAATTGAATGTTAAATTTAAAATTGCTTAGAAGATATTTTAAAGCGTATGTTTCTAAATAAATGTTTTTTTTATTGGCCAACACTGGGTTCCAACATTTCCTTTTTTTTTAAATATGTATATCAGAATCAGTTTAGTCTCACGTAGCTGGACCTATCAGGAAGGTGGATGGATCCAGTGTGTTTTCACTCTCGGATAGGGAAAATGCTCTGGCTTGTTTGCAATTCTTTAAACCAATCACAATCGTCTCGGGCGGCACTACGCTCCCCCCGACACAGCAACGGTGCTTCTGCAAAAAAATGTCGGGAGGGAACTTGTTTTGGTGGAACATTTACACAAAAATGTAGTTAACATATTCTTTGTAGATCTTTACAATCATTCACTGAAAGAACAGAGCCGGCCTGCCTTATTGCACAATCCAAATCTTCAAAACCATCTTCAGCTTCCTTTTAAATTTAAATGTTCAAATCCTCTCGAAGCACCTCAGACTTGACTGCACATGCACTGTAACTGCAAGTAGCTGATGTTCCACAGTTCCAGTATATGTTGAGACTCATTCTGCTGATAGCAGCGCTCATCAGCAGAATTCATGATCACCTCTTCACCTCTGTACTGAGCTCACTGTGCAGAGCTGGGCGGAGCTTGTTAACAGGAAAAGACTGTCTGGCAGGGTGGTAAACTTAGTTTTCAGCGACCTGTGCCAACACATCCTCTGAGGAAGATCATTGCCTCAGGTTATCAGATCTGGGCTGCATGAAGGTGGTTACAATACCTTAGGAAGGGAGGGAACCTGGTTTTCTTTTTCCTTTTTGTTGCCCTGTTTTTAGTGAGAATAGCTGTAAAGTTGGTTGTGGTTTTAACTGAAAGTGCGCAGTTTTTAGACTCCTTGAATCTGTTTCCACCTAATTGCACCTATAACATACTGGGGTCTTTTTTTTATGCTATGTAGTAATATAGCACTTTTCCTCGAGCACTACCATGATGTTGACGTTTGTGTTTCTGAGGGAAATGTCTCAACAACTGTTTGATCGTTTTGCATCTGGTTGAATTGTAATCACTTTAGTCATCCTTTAACTTTTATCTAGTACCATCATCAAATTATAAACTTTAATTCCCTTAGACCTCAACTGTACTTTTATTTAATCCTAAGCAGCAAATGATCGCATGCTAACATGTTAAACTAGATCAAACTAAAGATGGTGAACATGGTAAACACATCTGCTTACCATCAACATGTTTGCAGACTCTTTGTGTAGATACATGTAAATGTTTAACCTGGCTGAACAGTACAGGAATGTGTGTTTGACCCTTAGAATCAGAGTATGCATCTTTCTTGAAACATCAACATAAATGTCCTAAAATCAGATTGTAAAGTGTAGTTATCTTCACCACTTGCCGCTTTGCTAGAACATGCATGCACTGCAGCTAGAAGACATGTCGTGTCTTGTGTTTGTTCCACTGCTCACTTTTTCTACACTGGAAAAAGAAATCTTGTTTTCTCCTTTTCTTGCTCTTACGATGGTATCACTATTGCTCTCACCACCTACACGGAACATCAACAGGTGAAAATAACACGTTCACCACTCTTCTGCGGGGGATTGTTAGAACTCATTCTGGGAAACGTAGGACTGAAGTAGAGGAAGGTGCACAATGCAGCTCAAGGAAACTCAATATACCACAATTACAATATCTGATCACACGATTACTCCTGGAAAGCATCAATCACAGACTAATCTGAACAGTAGTAGTGGACAGCGTAGTAGCAGGTTCTCGGTTATCTGCTTTTTGGTGAGATTCCAGTTCTACTCAAAGGTAGAGTTGATGTGGTTTGTGATAAATTAGATTAAAAGTAGTAAAAACATTTTTTTGGATGATACTCCAGAAAGCACAATATGAGCAATGTTTGCATGCTTTTATAATCCCCCTTTGTTTCATTGCATCTGTGGTCAAAATGTGTGCAAATACACATTTCTGCAAAATCCTCCAGACTTGTAGTAGGTCTATTTGAGAACAAGATGTTTGACAAATGCATTTCATCGAGTACAGTCGGATGTTTTTTCTTTCAAATTCAGTCACCGCTAAACCGAGAGGCCTGTCAGAGAGAGCAAAGTCAGGCATGTGGTTACTGCAAGAATTCAGCTATTAGTCAGCAGCAGCGATCACTTTCCAGGAACTGAGCACCCGTCAGTCACAGTTACACTTTTCAGAGCGCGTTGAGTCTCCCACACATATATGTTTACACACACATATATAATGTTGGTTACTTTAGGCCTCTCTGATCTCTATGAAAACTCTGTCACACGATTTTTATATCTCCTGCAACTCTCCAGTACCTGTCAGAAATATTAGCCTAAGTAGTTGGCATTAATGTCTGAAAAAAATAGTAAGATATATATTGATTCGAGGTCCACACAGGATTTCTTTTTTTTAAGGGGAGACACTACAGGTGAATAGGGTACAAAAATAACTAATAGATATCACCATGAAACCTTTACAGTTACTTACATTAAGACAATTATTTTTTTGTATTACAAGTTTTCTGAAATTGTATGTTTAAATATGCAAATGAGACATTAGCCTATCTAATGTTAACTTATGGTGAATAGGATAAATCTACAGGTGCAAATCAACAAAGTGAGGTAAAATAAACACCTAAATGTGTATTTAGGATGTTTTTTTCTACTATCGTCTGAAAGAAGACATGGTATTGAAGCAGAATAGCCCAAAATTGATGTTTGAATGTTTTTGCATTTAGTGTCTCACCTTAAAACTGAATCCACAACAGGTGTCCTCTGAAAAAATTTGGGCTAGCCACTTCTTTTTCAGAATATTAAAATAGTAATTAACACTGTACAAATGTCATGTCAGTATGGTAAATATAAGCTACAGCCACAGGGCCAGCCCTAGCATTTTTGGAGCCCTAGGCGAAATCTATCAGATCAGGGGGGCCCATAGTTGTATTTTTTTTTTTTTTTTTAATAGTTCATCTTGATTTTTTTCTTAATTTCTCTTTCTTGGTGGTGTGGCGCCCCCTCCACATGGTGGTGCCCTCGTTGACCGCCTATACAGCCTATGCCAAGGGCCGGACTGTACAGCCAGCAGCTGGTTAGCAGTTTAGCACAAAGAAGACCGCTAGCATGGATAGCTAAAAAAAAACCCCACTATACCAAAACCATCTGCACCAAAACCAAAGTGTAAACTATGAAACCACAATGTGTTCTGTTTTTATTAAATGAACTTTAGAGTGTGTGTAGGTGTTACCCTCAGACAGAGCCAGGCTAGCTGTTTCCAGTTTTGTGCTAAAATAAGCTAACCTGGTTGCTGACTGTAGCTTTATATTTAAAATGCACACATGACAGTTGTATTGATCTTCTCATCTAACTCTTGGCAAGAAAGTAAATAAGCATACTTCCCAAAATGTCGACCTATACCTTGAAGTGTTATATTTTCTGTAAATATTATCTTCCCAAATGGTGGTTCACACAGCCACAATAGAATTTTAACTTGACATTTGTTTGTGTGAAACAAATTAATTTAAACATCTTTAGTCTAAAAAAAATCTGAATCTACTTTCACCATGTGTAATGGTGGTCAGTAATGTGTATCTTTAGGATGTGAATTCCTCTTAAGGTCATTAAAACTACTGATGACAGGACCTCCTTATATCCTCAGTGGTAGCTATATGGCCCTGAGTCTACAATGTTTTGCTCAGTGCATTTGTAATTCTTTTTCATGCAGGCTTAGCATAAAGATGAGTCACTTTAGACATGTGGGTCCTGGAGTGGCTCATGCTGAACCAGAGGCAGCCACACACTAACACACTATATATTATACTCTATACATCTTGAAGTAAACAGATTTTTTGGAATATGAATAACGTTATCTCCCTCTCCAGCTTTTTCTAACCAGTGAGTTAAATCAGGCCTTCATCTCTTACATGTTTGATGCATTCAAAGACTTTTTTTTTTGTCAGGGTTGACATTACATAGGCTGGGCTAAGGCTTTACCAATCACATTTTCCCAAATGACATGTCAGCTAGTTTGACAGGAAGTCTATTGTTGTCCACTCCCTTTTCCCTTTAGTTTTCAAGCCAGACTTTCTCACGCCTTATTATTTACAGTTCGCCTATTGTGGGATCTTTTTTTTTTTTGTGGAAAGAAAATATAAACAGCATGTGAATGTACCTAGAACTTCCGACCTTTTCTTACAAAAACACTTGAAGTCAGAAATGAATCGCCTAACTGTCTCAAAGGGCTGTTCTTTAACTGCAGGTAAAACAAGATATCTATGATGTGAAGGTTAACAGCCTTGAGAAATCTTACCAACTTCTCACACACGCTCTCCCTGTTTTGCATCAGATTACTTTTACAACCTTGTTAAAACACATCAAGGTATGAATTAAAGGCCATCAATAGTCTTGCAGGAAATGCACTTGGTCTAACTTCCCTGCTGAAATATATCAGCAGCATATAATATTGGAGACCTGCAGCGCATTTGTTTGTTGGGTCATATTACAGTGACTTTATCGTACAGTTGGGTATTTTCCGTTTCCTCTGATGTCATGCAATTCCTGTAAAGTGTATTGGATTATAATGCAGCCTGGGGGATGCATGAGTCGAGAGTTTCACTAATTAAATTGCTATTCTTGCAACCAACTATTGCGGAAAGGGCCTGCTCCTATTATTAGTTATTTCCTCTCACTTTATGTCATGCATTAGTAATGTGCAGTGATAGTTTGGAGAGTGCTTTTGTGATGTAGACTTATAGCTAATGCATACATGTGCACAAAAACACTATATTATAAATATAGACTGCAGTGGCCAATAATCAATATATCAAAGATCGCTTACTGGTTTTAAGATGTAAAATGCATTTGTCTAATATGTTTTTTCCACACAAACATTTTTAAAAGCATGCTGAACCCATTCTCAAATGTAGAGTCTGTGAATGTGCAAATATGTTTAGTTCCCAAACATTTAACTGCTATTTTCCTAAAAGGTCCAGTCTCATAGCCTGTGTGCTGGAGGCTTCAAGTTTCTGCATCACGCTTGATCACAGCTGGCTTCCAAACTTGCAGCGATGCCACAAAAATAACAGTTCCACTTATTTTCTTTTCTTTTTAAAACAAGCTTATTTGTTTAGGGTTAAGCTACAGATATGTGCTCCCTATCGAGATGTGCTACTTAGTGGTTCTGCTCATGCTTTGCTTGCAAACTTCTATAGAATTTATTTGAAACATTTCCTGTAATTAATACAGAACTGAAACTTCAGTGTGCCAATTTTTATGCCTCGTCATATTGTCTTTGTTTTGGTAGTTGTGACGTTCTGCTATTAGGGCTGCACAATATGAGGAAAATATGTGATAACGATATTACTTGCAATAAATAAACAGTTTATCAGTTCTGCCTTTCTGCAGTGTACTGCTAAAATACAACAAATTGCTTGTTGAATAAAAAAAAAAAAGAAAGGTATTTATTTCTGATATTATTTTATTGAACAAGTTGAACATTGAACTGAACACAAAAGGCAACTTTTTTTTTAATAATGATAGTTGCATTTTAAAGAGCAGATTTCTACAAATACTCTCTTTCAACTAACTACAAAAAAATCCCACTGTCTTTAGCGATATGTCGCAGTCTTTCGCGATCCCCCCCACCCGTTATCACTCTGGGCCCCGCCCCCCAGTTTGGGAACCACTGTGCTAAACTAACCAGCTGCTAATAGTTAACTTCATATTTAACTAATTAGAGTTGTATCAATCTTCTCATCTACTCTTGGCAAGAAAGCGTCGAGATTTAGCTCAAAGGTAAGACTAAACTCTGCACATAAAGTTTGGAAACATCCAAGTGACGCAGGATAAAACACATGGAGGGGGTGGAAGGACTTAAATGTTATTGTACAATAACTTTAATTTATTATCATTATTATTTAATCCATACATAGCGTCCAGAGTCTTCCTCGTGCCTCCTCCAGATGCACTCAAAATGGTGATTTTCCTGTTTGGTTTCCTATTTTTATGAATGAAGGCGGAGGTCGTGCGCTTTTGTCATTTTCTGGTCTTAGCCACCAGGGGGTAGAGCAACATGCAAAAAGAATAGCTTCCAATCTCTCTCTCACTGTTCAGGGCTGTGTGTGTGTGTGTGTATGTATGTGTGTGTGTGTGTGTGTGTGTGTGTGTATGTGTGTGTGTGTGTGCGTGTGCGTGTGTGTCTCCCTCACAACATAAAGGCGACGTTCAGGGCTAAAAACTTGCAATTCATGGCATGGAGGAGTGAGCTGCAGCCCTCTGCTGTGTGTCAGGTTAGGTGGTTGAGCAGCAGAGCATGGTCTGAACCCTGTTATCATCGAGCCGAAGCACAGCCTCGTCTAGCTGCTCGAGTGTTGTCCTCTTTTTTTTTTCCCCTCTCCCCTGTCCTCTTTTTCTTCTCCTCGGTGAAATCTGATACACCATCAGCGGCTTTTCTATCTAGTTTTGGGTGGCAGATTCCGGTTAATTGGCTCGCGTGTTTCGCAAACAGTATCAAGAGAAAAGCAACATTCACTGCAGCATTCAGATGCCTTCAACTTTGAGCGAGAGGGACAACCCCTAAACCCCGTTTTTACACGAGGGACAGACGCACAGACATCTCCGTCATCTTCCTCTTCATGAAAAGGACGCGTCTCGGTAAAAGGTGATCAGAGAACTGACGGGGATCATGGCAGCTACTTTATCGGCGGAGGAAGAACAGGTAGGCCTTAACAGTCTTTGTGCTTAATACACGTCTTGCTTTCTGTGTTTCATCGCGCTAAATGTTCCAGCCTCGGCCCTACCTGGAGCTATTTTGGCCCTGAGCATTGCGTGTGCGCACCATGGCGATAGCAGTGCGCAATGGATTTGTTGCGAAATGCTCCTGAATGCGGAGCGGAAATATTGTATCGATTTCTGGCGCTTTATTGCTCTCGTTGCATCACTGTCAGTTCCTCTCCAGCGGCTGAGCTCAAGTGTTGCGAAACAGGCCGAGCTCGCCTTTATCAGCCTCCACAGATGTAAAATACTCATCCCGGGTCTGTGGAGTTGTTCATTGGTGGCTACTGACCGTGATATTACTGTGAAGGAGTTGGAAACGCTGTCTGGTTCCACATTTGGCTCATTCAGGAACGTATACAGGAAGCTGTCATGCTAGTAATGTGGCTACATTCACACATTTAATCCAATTTCCAGCATAGGAAAGTCATGTTCCATAATTTTGTTGGTGTTATCAAAGCCGAAATGAATTTTACCTTAGTTTATTTGCTATAATGTGAAATGTTTCTGAAATCTAAAAAGCTGTAAACTTAGTTTTGACAAGTTTCCATTTTATTAGCCTACATCCCCTTATTGAAGATTTATGTATAAAAACTAATACCAAGTAAAATGTAGGCTACTAAGCCTGTACAGCTTTCATACTGTCATAACATCACTTAGCTCCATATGTTTTATGTTTTATGTTTCAAATTAACTACAGTTATTTAGTTTACATTTGGTTTAAAACCAGCAAATGAGGTGAATTAGCTCAATGTGGGACTTTTTTTTTTTTGCATTTCAGAATTCTGGATTATATTGCGATATGAAGCCAATTCATTAAATCCACAACCAGTACCATTCTGACATCCACAGGATGTGTACTAATCAAATCAAAAAAAGAAAATGCAGATATCACACTCATATAACAAATAGTAGACATAATAGTACTCTTAGTGCCAAGTTGTCTCAGACAATCTACATTTCCTAATGTGGGACACTGAAAAGTCTGTTAAAAGGCCTAAATCACTGTAATTCATGTAGTAAAAACATCTCAGGTCTGTAACACTCAAGGCTAAACATGGAATCCCATTTTGTAGTCATTTTACCACTGACGATGTTATTGCTGTTACGAAACCTGGGCTTATAGGAGTGGATGTTATATGGAGAATCAACAACATCAAACAAACAGTTTCAATAGAAGCATTTGGGCCTATTAGAAAGGCATTAAGTAGCCTATATTATCATATTTGCCATGCAGAGAAAGAAGAATTAAATGCAGCTAAACATTCATGAACCTACTTGCAAAGTTAAATGGTAAAATGTTGCAATTTTTAATTACTATGAATATTTGAATATCTGTTTTTGAAATGCATTGCTATCTTTAGACATTTCCCTGACTTTACAAAGGCAACGGTACTCCCTTCATGCACACACAACCACAAAAAAACCCTCATAACATTTTAACAGAGATGCAGCCACCCCCAATTATTGAATATTTACCTTAAATATTTACAATGATCCATTAGAAGACTAAACCATTGCTGTTACACAATCCATACTGTCCCACATTAGGCAAATCATACTGTCCCACTTTTTGAAACGTATTTCCTAAAGTGGGACAATGGGACATTTGATTGAAAGAGTAAGATTGAGTATATTTACACCATATAATAAGATTTTTTATCAAACATATGAACATTTCATGAATTAAAAACCAACAGCATTTATTTATTTATAAGAAATGTATACCCTTAACATTAAGTTTGTCTAAACTCTGTCATTGACCTTTGAGTTGTCTTCACACATGTTGCTTCCTGTTTGAAGATTCCTCTGTGATAATTTATGATTGTCATGTGATATTGATCACATAGTGCCACAGCTTGTGTTAACCAATAGTCTTATTGACTTTCATTTGTTTGAAGACCTACACCCACTGGAGCTTAGGTGTCCCACATGAGGGCAATTCACCCTACTCACATTTGAAAAACTGGAACTAGGGAATTTTTGTCCTTTTTTGCTAAAAAAAAAAAAACTTCAGCTCTAGCATTATGTACCTGTGTTAAAACTTGAATTGCTTTTTGGATTAAAAGACCAAATCTGAATCTTTCCAGCTAAACTCATATGTATTGGTGTCCTCTAAATACACAAAGTAACACGTGTATTATGTATACCTAGCTAAAAGTAGTGCTAATAAAACAGTCTTGCAAGAAATCCTACTTTCATGGAGGTCATGCTTGTTGTAGCTGTTCGTGTTGATTAAACTTTGTGGTCATTTTGGAGGCTATTTAATTACATAGAGAGGTGTCTCATGTTTTGTCCACCTCATTTATATCAATGAGACCTTAATGTTGAGCCTCTACATTATAACCTTCATGAATGTAGAATGTATTGCAAGGCTGTTGTATCAGACAGTATTGCTTTTATAGGTGTATCTAATAAACTGGCAACTGAGTGTAAATTATAGCAGTTATCTTGGTTTGTAGTTTAAATATGACCAGTCAAAGCTAAGCGGCATAAATCGTACCAAAAATCCAACATGAGCAAATGGTTATTGTTTTTTGTACATTTTGCTCTTAACACAGAATAGTTACTGTGGGGGGAATAATCAGTTCGCAGTATCTAGATTTTGAATGTATGATTGTTTTCATTCTTCTTCTTTGGTGCTTTGGTCACGCGCGTGCCTTCTCTTCCCGCTGACTCCTCTCATCATCTGGCCAGCAGAAAGCCTTATCTGGCTACTCCATTTCCTGTGTGAGCCAGGGCCCCCGCTAGGGTACCGGACGCCCTCATTACATCCACAGCCTTGTGGGGGGTGTTTGGGTGGATTGTGTGCGTGCGTGTGGGTGCGTGCATGTGTGTGCATGTGTGTGCATGTGTGTGCATGTGTGTGTGTGGCGGGGTGGCTCTCTCGGGAGCGTACACGGGTGTAGTGGAACTTCATTCTAGAGGCAGCTGTTAAAAGCATTTCCACTAGACTCGGGGGAAGGGGGAGTTTATGAGTTACAGAGTGCGTTTGTGTGTCTATCATGTGCTTTAGAGAAAATGTGTGTTTTGTGTGTGCCTGTGTTTGTGTGTGTTGAGTCTACTCCCAGGAAGCAGTGGAGTGAGAGAAATTGGGGAATAGGGAGAGAGTGACGTCACTGACTTCCTGTTTTGGTATTGACTCGTGCCAAATGGGACTCACTGAAGTGAAGCAAAGCCGCTTGGCAACAGCAGTCCTACATTTGTAAATAGATTAGCATGGCATCTGTAATCAGATAGATTATGAAAACGCGATGTCAAGGGCATGCCATAAATCCCTTTAAAATATAATAAAGAAATGCAGTAGTTCTGTCTGTAGGATGTAGGGGTGATCATGACGCTGCAGTAACCCTACTCGACTTTCCATGACCCTTCAGGAGAGTTTCTTTCTGCTGAGACATTAATACTCATCATGTACAGTATGACTCCTTCTGGCTGGAATGTGAGTACAATAGACAGTATGTCAATACTCGGACATTAATGACCAATTCCTGTAACCAAGGATCACGATGATAGTAAGTAAAACAATTAAAAAACAATTTCTGTGCCAGTAAGCCAACATGTAATACCATTGCCCTGGCACTGACGCATCTAAATGAAATGCAGCTATTAATAAAAATGATTTATACCTGTATTTAACAACTCAAAATGCGCACCATAAGGATGGTCTATACAGATTTGTATTAGTGGTTGGCTATATGGATAAAATTATCTATAACAGTATAGGTCGTTTTAAGTCATAATAAACAAAATCTTCTGGAAATTCAGTTTACAAACTGTTTTTATAGACTATTTTTTGGCCAATCCAGTGATTTAAATATTTGACAAATCATGTTGAGCTGAAAATTCACCGGTTCCAGCATCTCAAATATGAATAATTGCTAGTTTTCATAGTCTTTTGTGAATATCTTTGTGTTTTCCACTATTGGCCAGACAAAACCATCAATCTGCAGACTTCTGAGTGTCTTATTATTTAGGGAGTATAGTAAATGAGTGATTTCGGACACAGCCGCCGTCTCCCTGTGGCTGCAATTTCTCTGATGTCATAGTTCTCTGGGTCAGGGTCTCCAACCTTTTTGGACTTGTGGACTTGTTTTTAGGATTGTTTGGCGAAGAACCAACTACAACTTCATCCACTGACTCGCAGCACAGCTTGTTCCTACCACAGTGAACCTAATCAATCAGTTATCGACAGTCATTGTCAACACCACCGATGAACAACCCCTGACAACAAACGGGATTATGTAATGTCAGCTGTTTATTGTTTAAAATGTCTAACTCAGCGTTTGAGAACGACGGCTGAACCAGTGAAGATTGCAAATATAAAGACTTGTGATCAGATACAGACCAATTCTGTACGCGTATCCACTTCTCAGTCTGTTAAGATTCCTGTCAGGCAGTTTAAGCCAGAATTAAGTGTTTCAAGAACTTCGAGGAAAATATCTCATGCCATATCAGAACTGGAGCAAGTCAAGCAAATATTTATGCATCCTCCAGGAATTGAATAAGCCACTCCTCCCACAGTGAGTCTTCCAATGCAGCAGTCTGGTGTGCTATCATGAAAACAAACTGGTTCATCCTCAAATTCCACTCTGGCGGATATGGCCCCTAGTGCAGAAAAACCAAACAAGACGGGCTTCTCCAGGAACAGAGGGTCACTGCCTGGAGTTGGCAGGCTCTCCTTAAAAGGCTAAGAGAGAAAGAGCAGCTGTCAGACCATTGAAATCTTGGAAACCCGAGTGTACCTGACAGCAATCTGACAGGAAGTTGTCTTTGGCCAACACCGAAGGATTAACGCTTCACAGTGCAACAACAAAGAGCAGACGGCCCACATTAGATGGAACTCGTGGACTTCCTGTTAAAGGACAGAACCACAAAATTAGATTTTTTTGTCTCGTAAAGCGAAGTCCAAAACATTTTTTATGACTGTTAACAACTCTAAAATAGTGACAAATATTGGAATACTGACTTTGTAAATCCATAAAACTACAAACTGGAAACAAAAAAATGGAAACTTTTTTCTGTAAATACTACCAAGTGGACAGCTTGATTTTCAGGGGTGGAAAGAGTACTAAACATATTCTACTCAAGTAAAAGTACTATTACTTTGATGAAATTTTACTGAAGTAGAAGTAAAATTACTGGTCTAAAAATCTACCAAAGTAAAAAGTAGCTAATTTAAAATGCAGACAGAGTAATGTCGTGTACACACCGGACGCAAATACATTAATTCATGCGAATGAATTACATATAAAGTCAATGTAAAGACGTGATTAGATGCAAGTTCCGGTCGGGCGACGGGGATGACGCAAATCGCGCGGTGCGAATGACGCGGCACAATGAAGCTAAGGACACGAAGGATGCAAATTCGCTCATTCGCATGAGTTGAAAAATCGGAACTTCCACAGCGAGCGACACGAGTAATCGCATGAATGAAGCGCGTCAAAACAGAAGATTCCAGCATCCAAACTCATGTGAATTAAGCGAGTAGATTACTTTATTCGCGTCTGGTCTGAACACAACATAAAAGTTACTTAGTTACTTTTTTAACAAGGAGGGGGGGGCTGAAAAGTAAGATGCAACCTCATGAGATGTAGTTGAAAACGTTTCTATACACACTGTTCACCAGAGGGAAAAATGAAGTCAAAGTTAGTATAGTTATACTGGACTGAAACAAGACAAAGTATCAGTAGAGCTTTATAATTTGAACTATTCTGTCATAGTGATGCGCCCAATTTTCAGCGTAAAAGATGTCATTGTATGACCGTAACGTGTAGTTCATAGTTCAGTTGTGAGCTCTGAAACATTTGCTTCGCAATTTCTGTTGAAATTGTCGATATTTTCTGCTGATATATTAGAACCTGCTCGAAATGATCAGAGATCCGTCCTGCCCTGAAAAAGCTCAGGATTCAGAATAACACCCCTCCCCATGAGAATCGGATATGAAACGACCTCAGGCCTGTCAGGTGCAATCATCCTTCATCCCCTGCATGTTAAGGCATCTGAACAAGAGCAGAAGCTGCAGTCCCTGCTGTCTGTGAAAGCACTGGCTTTCCTGAGGAGAGACAGTGGCATCCTGTCTCGAGGCTCCGCGCTCGTCAGTGATCGTTTTGTATTCCTAAAGAGCCGTGGACTCCCAGAACTTGACTTCCTGTCTCCCATGCATGCCCCACCGCTGCTGTGCCTCACCAGAGAAGCGGGACCCTGTGTTTAAAGTGTGAGCTTTCATTGCCTCCTGTGTCGCCTTTTGACGATTCACTGGGTGCTGACTCGCTGACTCTGCGGGCGCTGAGGGTGGTGGGGGTGGGTTCCTGAGGGAGTGTATAATAAGAGCAGAGGAGAGGACAGGAAGCCCCTGAAAGACTGCTGGCTAAATGCATAAGTTATTTGCAAGATGGGTGGAAGGCCTTTATGGTAAACACATTTTCCAAATTACAGCTGCAGTGTATGATATGAATTTGATTTGTTGTTGTTAGATTTCAACCAGTGTCTGAACATTGTGTTTGATTAAAAAATGTAGAAAAAACACATTTTGTAAGCTAGCTAACCTTTTTCTTATTAAGTGTCATTACTTTAAAGTGGCTATAATAAATACTTTTATATTAACAATTAGGGCTGGGCAATATGGCCAAAATCTTCTATCGCAATATAGGTAATTCAAGTTTTCTGGTAATTCAATAAATAAATAGTCTATATGAAATAACTACATGGTAAAGCCTATTTTCTATATTGTGTCTGTTAAATGCGTATTAAGCAACTGTTTGCTAACACTGATATTTTATCAATTTACAAAATATGTCAGTTATGTTTTCCGCTGGCCCAAACAGGTTTAACACTACATTTGATTTTCTGAATACTTAATGCAAAATGATAACTTAAATCTCACTAAGACTTAAAGTTAAACTAAATAGTAAAGAACAAACACTCAGTTGTCTCACTAAGGTTTTTTTTTACATTTTTATTTAATATGGGGTCTAATTAATGCCACTATAATCACCAGTAATCCATCATAATGGCGTTTAGTTTTTTTTCAGCGTTTTTCTTTCCGCTCTGCTCTTAAGGGGATTTTTCCTGTGGCTGCAGCCAGATTTCACAAGAAACTAATTAGCATCTTCATCCTAAAACATGTTAGCTGCACATGTGTAAGCTTTACCATCACAGTGTTTGATGGCACATTAATCATCTTTTTCCTGGAGAAGAGAAAAACAGAATTGGGTTCGAATAGCAAATCAAACCTAAAACCCTTTTTAATTGATTTGTCATCAGTGTCACCCTTTCACCAAACATCTTTTTTTTTTTTTTCTATCAATGAAGAACTGCTTTATTAGTTGATTGATATCTCAGCACTCAGCAACTACATGTGACTGGCTTTACTGCCAAGTACTATTAAAAGTCTGAGTACGTTGCCCTGTCATTATTGCAGCTTCATGTCATAAACACCAGTTCAACAAGATTCCAGCTTCTTCCCCTCTCATGCTCCTGCACACACTTTATATGTGAACATTGTGAGCTCTAAACTCTGAAGTTTTCTTTTACTTTAGAAACAAAAAATCCACTTTTTGTCCCTTCGTTGCTTTCACAAAGTGCCAAAGCTTTCCCCCCCAAGATAGCTGTGGTTAACACATGAGATAAACTAACAAAACTGAGGAATAACTTGTGTTTTGCTTGGCTGCACAAATTACAGTTCACATGTTTAATTTTGTACCTCCCTCCCCATATATTCTGTAAACACACTCGCAGTGAGCAGACTATACAACAGCATATGAAACACTATCGCAGACATCTTATCAGGCTTTACAATTGTGTCAGATATTCTGCGAGGCTGTAGATAGCACTTCCTGTGAGGATGTATCAAGTTTAAAGCCCAGTTTCACTTCCTGTCTGTTTGACCCTTCGATTATGGGAGTACAAAGTTGGTGACCACATCTGTGTCTGTTTCAGGCTACCAGGCAGTTTCTGGAGGAAATCAACAAGTGGACCAGTCAGCATGGAGTGTCACCGTTGTCCAGGGAATTGGCCGTCAAGTTTCTCATGGCTCGCAAGTTTGACGTGCTCCGAGCCATCGAGCTATTCCACAGCTACAGGGTAAGAAGAGACTTCATGTAGATTAACTTGCAGCTGGTTATGTACACACAGCAGCAGAGCAGTTGTGACGTAGCACTCTCTGGTCGCCATGTTGGAAGTCCTCATCTCTCAGTGGCTGTAAGATGAAGAAGTTGATTCATTTTTTTATGCCTGTGAAATATGCAAATGAGATCATCTTTGAGAACATTGCACATTATTCTAAAATTCTTAATGACTTCCATCAAGTTGGCACTGGAAGATAGAGCTTTCATAAAGACAATTACAGTAAAAATCTGCTACTAGTGAAGGACCGTTTTGCACATTTGCAACAATGGAAAACTTGGAGTTTAGGTACCAATATCAAAACAATATCTTTGGCACCTTGGTTTGGGATATATAAACATCTAAACCCTTTTTCTTTTAATACATTGTGTCAAACTACTCAAGGCATCAATATTAAAATGTTACAAATGTGTCTACATACAAGACAAAAGTAGTTTCTAACAAAAGTTAGAAAACTTTACTGATCAGGAAATATTTGATCAAATAAGTAACAAACAAGACTAATCATTCAATGTCACCTGAAAATACTGGACACTTTTCAATACCTGATGTTAACACATTTTGGTTGTACTCTTCAAGTATTAATCTTTGATACTCAGCCCTGTCATACTAACATTATGAATATTACATATATAATGTTACCTGAGATATGAGAGACCTGTCTCATCACTGTGCAAACCATTTAGAAAACTATAACAGAGCCAAAAGAGGCAAATGTAATTATGTGAAGAAATAGTTTTATATTAGATGCTGAGTCATCTCAAGCTATAACGCAGGTTGTTTTGGTTAAAAAAATAATAATTCCAGTTTAGAAATCTATCTATCTCGTCAGTCTGAACACTTTTTCTGTTTCAGCATTATCTAAATAATCTACACCCACATCGGAACGATCTTATCTCGACATTATACTGAATATCTGCTATTATTTCCACAGAATCTGTTGTACAAAGGCCAATTTATACTTTCCGCATTCGCGCGTGCACAAGGTGCATGTGACGTAAATATTGTCATCACTGAACTGGGGGTTTGTATCTACTCTGTATGCACCGCTAGCTGGTTTACCAATGGAAAAAAAAAAAGAAAATAAGATGAAAATAAGATGATCATAACAAAATGGACACTTGTTTTGAAGAGCGGTTGTTTTAGGAGACCCGCTGTGACTCACATTTATATAATTCATCTTTAAAAGGACTATAAAGACCACCACCAGCTGGACTGGAGTGTGGAGTGTGGATTGACGCAGACTTTGATAAGTATGAATAGAACCGGCTTGTATGTCGGGGGGGTTTACATTAACCTCTTATGACACAACTGCAAAGTCTGTGACAAGTTGCTTCTGACGCATAACTGCAGTTTACTACTTTTGTGATTATTTCAGATGGAAAGAAATAACTGCTGACACGTTGCAAAGGACAATGAATAAAATCGGAACAACTTGCAATATTAAAAGGCATTTTCACGACAGAATAGCAGTCAAACAACACGGAGACAGAGGTTGACCCAGAGGCAGAAAGGTGGAGGTCATGTAGAGCATCTCCACCACACCCACACCCACAGCTCAGTAACACAAGACCTTTTTCTTTAAACAAATGTCTTCAGAGGCCCGAGCCGAGCAAGAGATCGCCGAAACAGATGCACCAAAAACCTGAGGCCAGACACGCACGCACGCACACACAGGCACACACTCACTCACACACACTCACTCACTCACTGAATTATACACCGGGGGGATATATCAAGGCGCAGCATGCAGGCTTATTCAGCTTTCCAGAGAGCTTTGAGCTTATCACGAAATAAGTGTTGCGTTGTCATCAGAAAAGCTCAGTGGTTGATACAGCTGAGGTTAAATAAAATGAGGAACATAAAGTTTGACAGGGAAGGGTGTGTTAAACACATAGAATTTAATATTTCTAACGTATGATAAGTCAAATAAGATTAAAATAAAAGAGTTGGAATGCTAATGTTTATTTTATTGAAGCTATTTTGAAGCATTAGAGGTGAACAAAAGCTATGCATCTCTATTAAACATTGCTGATCCCCTCCTTTTTGTTTCCTGTTTGATTGCTATGCTCTTAACCACCTCCCCGGGGAGAGCTGTAAATTGAAACTGGACCAGGTTTCAAACATGCACTGGAGTATCTATAGCAGCTTAGCTGTATAACTGTAAGTGTCTGCTATAGGGACGTTGAGATTCTGTGCCACAGCGTAGCAAAGAAAATATGTCGACGACACATCACAGAAATAGCAGTTGGTGACCTTGGTGATATTATTACCATCAAACCGGAAAATGATGATCAAGATGAAACCTCGAGGGCAGCACCAGTGGATCAGACTGCAGGTCTCATTTACTTTAGGATCGGAAAATGACATTTAGATAATAAGATAATAACATAATCAAGGCCGTAATAACTACCAGGGAGTCGAGGATAATGCCTGATTTTATCCCTAAATAGTCTATACTTCTGTACATTTATTTATGGCCAAATTTGAACATGCAAAATGGGGTTTATCTGCTCAAATCTGCTCCAGTTTACCCACTGCAGCAAACGGAAAGTTCACAGACATCTTGCACTCTAATGACCTGAATAGCTTCGAGACGTGGCAGGATTTTACCACCTACCTTTTTAGTAACGTCGCTTCAATCACCAAGGTGGGTTCTTATTTCTGCAATGAATAGTTGGCCTGCATAAACGCGACTTATTTATGAATGCCTTGACTGTGACTTTGAGAAGGATTAGTCTCCCCTGCCACGCTACACTTCATTTAACTCGGTTTAATGCTGCGTCAGCACCAGGCCAGAGGCTGGGGACAAGTAATTTGTTAGAACAAACTAAGGGGGAAAGTTTCCAGTCAAGTGTTTGTTTGGTCGTACAAACAGGCCAAGTTGGCATTCAAACTGAGGTGCTTGGTTGTAGGGCCTGGCATGAAACATCAGTGTTTTTGTATTGTACCATCTCTGGTAACTGCTGCGTGAGTAGCTTCAGCTAAGACTTGCTGTATTTTAATACCATTAAGTGCCACATATACAAGTTTTTTGTCGTTTATGCAGTAATTTCTTGGAGGCGTGTCGTCATCGTCAGGTTGCCAGGCAACTAGAGCTGCAACTAACGATTATTTTCATTGTCGATTAATCTGCCGATTATTTCCTCGATTAATCGATTAGTCATTT
>JAOVVB010243704.1:0-21544 GCA_028570985.1 Heterobranchus longifilis | reverse complement strand
CTCACTGTATCCTCAGATTCTTCTTCTCTGGTATTTATCAAAACGGAGGTCGTGTGGATTGGATTTGTTTTTTAAACAGAGGAGAAAAATATCCGTTTATGAAAATATCCAGATACATGTAGACAATGTAGACAAGGTCTGAGTTTTGAATGCACTTCTGTACTGGTTTGTTACAGCTCAAGGACACACAATATGAATTCTGAATTACACTGCTACAGCATCTACCTTTTGAGTAAGAATTGGTTTGTAACAGAGAACACATTCACCTCACCTGTAAGAAGAAAACAACTCTCTCCTCTCCATCTCCTCTTCATTTATTTAGAGCTGTTTTGCTCTCATTATCAAAGCAAATAAAAGCAACAGTGTTTGCCCATTTCTCAGTTTCATGAACTGAACCTCCTCCTTTTCCTCTCAAGTGATTTATTCATTAATTAGCTGCAGCAGTGCACTTCAGAGGCAGAGCTTGTTAGCTTGTGTGCAAGAATATCATCTATTCTGAGTGGGCCAATGCTGCTGACCCTTTGCTTGCTGCGCGGATGATTGTTTGCTCCTCGCTTGGTGTAACACATTGTTCTATTCAGTCAGGTCAGCATGGAGACGCACTTGTTGTATTGGTTATATAAGTGCTGGTTTTGGAGAATGAATATTTGATTGGGGCCCTTAATGCAGAGTGAGCGTTCAGATGAAGAGGCGGTCAGTAGGCGGGGAGCAGCGAGCTGCATCTCTGTCCAGGGGCTGGCAGTGTGCCAACACAGAGGAGAGCTTTTACTGTACCCACTCTTCTACTCTTCTATCTACTCTCCAATGTTCTTTTTACGCTTTTCCTCTTCTCTCCTCTCCTTCATTTCTTGGCCCATCATCTTTATTTGCACTTATGCTGTCAGATTTCACTCCTCTTTGACTTTAGATTTCTCTTTATTGCTGATCTGCGTCTTCGTTATCTGCTCTCAAACTCCAGCGTAGTCAACACAAAGTCAGGGCACATTTGAGTGTTTTCCAAAAAAAAAATTTGACTTCCCTGCCTGAAGAGGGTGTGAATTGAATGCATGGTGGGATGTGGGATGTGTGTACGTGTATGCCTGCGCATGGCTGGCCAGGAGCTCATGTGTATGTACATGACTACATGTGCACCGCAGCTCGGGAGACACATGTGGGAGTTTGGTCACATGTATGACTAGGGTTTACGCATGTCATTTAGGGTTGTCCGTGAGTAAACTGAAGCCTGTTTACAATAATATGCAAATGTGAAGAGTTATGTAAACAGGAATAACATTACAAGATGTGTACAGCTGTCCTTGTTTAAAGAAATTCTTAGTCGAATAACACTCTCACACTATGATTTTGTTGATTAATCCATTAGTTGATTTAGTTTCTCCACAAAGAATCATGCAAAGGCACCACTTTAAATCTTGTGTTTGCCAGAGTTGTGCTCATAAGTTTCTTGTAAATAAATCATTCAGCATGAAAAAACCATAAAAAAATGACAAATCGACTAAAGAAATCTTAGAGATCAAAGTGATCAATTAGTCGACTAATCGACTAAGATAGGGCAGCCCAAAAGCTGTGCAGCTGATATCATAAAACAATCAATGCTAAATTAATAATAATATGGAGATTTAAGACTAGGAGGGCAATCCTTGTAGGTCATAGCCTCCTCCGAGAGAATAACGGCAAAGGGATGACAGAGGAAAGCTTTCTCCTGTAATTATCTTTTGATGCTGTTCAAATCCTGCCCAAATAATAGAGGGGTGAGCCATGCAGAGAAACGAAATGAGCCTCAGGGCCACACTCAGTTGTAGGACAGTAAGTCACTTCTCACCTGCTCCTGACAGAATGCCAAGCACTTTCAGATATCCCACCACTATATTTTCAGAGATCATCATCATCATCATAATCAGCAATGTAATTTATTAAGCAAAAATGTGCTGGTTTCACCTTCTCAAATGTGAGGATTTGCAGAGTTTTTTCTTTAAATATCTTTGGGGTTTCCGACTGATGAAAATGTTATCTTGACCTCAAATGGCTGTCTTTCACTATATTTTCTGACACTTGATAGGGAAAACAATTAATCCAAAAATAATTAACAGATTAATCAGTCATGAAAATAAACATGAGTTTAACACTACACTGAAAAAGTATTATAGTGCTATTCATTCAATATATATTTTTGTTATTCCAACATTCTAAAACTATTTATTTATTTATCAGTGTCTCTAAGATATTGTAGCACTCTGACGCACGGTTGGCTAGCCAGCTGAATGATGAGGACACGGTGGCTGAAGTTTAAGTGGAGAAACAGGTTTAATTAGCCTAGCATACAGGCTTTTATATATATATATATATATATATATATATGGCATACAGACAATAACAAGGTTGGAAGAATGCTCATAACAACAAAAGGGCTGGTAGCCGGTAGCTAGCTAATAATTGGGTGTAGGGGTGTCTCTCCTCAGGGTTTCTTTTCAGTCTCTCCATCCTTCTCCTTCCAACTCTGTCTCGCTCTTTCCGCCCCCTTCCCCTTTTCTGAACCCCATGAGTCTCTCCCATGTTAGTCCTGCAGGGTCGCTACAATATCTAGGCTGCCCGGAGACAGAAAGTAAGGCTTTATCCAGGCACGGTTCACAGAGTAAGCCAAACTAGGGGGAAACAAACCAGGGTTCAAACTAAACACAGCAGGTGTGAAAGCACCCTGAGACTGAGACCATAAGTGTTGTGTGCATAATTGGTGAGATGGTAGAGTGACTCATGCTGAAGGCTAGTTGGTGTGAAAAACCCTGACTCTTCCTAATATAAGTCTTAATTAAAAAAGAAGGCTCACACGAAGCTTTCCAAGTCATTTTCATCTTTTTTTTTTCAATTCATACCTTAACAAAAAGCAGAATTCCTGAGAGTAAAGACATAATAAACAGCATGGGTTGTTTTAAAAAAGCACAAGCCAGCCAGGTTAGGTGGTGGTCAGGTTTTCTGCAGCTGGTGTACTCACAGACAAGCGAGGTCAGATAGACTGGGGCTGCTGTAAGTTATTTCACCCTCTTGACTTCCTTTCCACTGGGGACATGGTTGGACAATTGGACAGCCACTGTGTCATACATCTTTCTCTCCTTTTCCAGTCAGCTTCTCCTTCTGTTCATCTGGGTGGTGTTTTTTTTTTTTTTTAGAGGTTACAGCCTTCGTGGAAGGGGTGCAGCTGTGTGCTGTCGCTTTTTTCAGCTCTCCTCTCTCCGTTCTCTCCTAGCTCGCACGCTTTCCCCATGGGGGAGGTCATGGAGAGAGGAGGTTTGGCTCACCAGTCTAATGCCTCCCTAATTGTCGCTCCCATGTGGGTGAGCGTGGGTGAGCGAATGATAGGGAAGCAACGAGGAGGGAGGGGTAAGGGGGGGATAGTGGGGTCAGGTCTCTCACAAAGGCGCAGGCTAATGATAGCAGCACGGACGCAGAAGGAGAGCCAGGTATTCAGCTGCGTGCCCACCTAGGCTGCTCAGACTGGTAAATGAGCGTCAAAGAGACTCCAAAGGCACCGGCTACGGTCACATGGACCTTCTCTGAGCAGACAGCAGCTGGCCATATGGGGTGTCAGCACAACAATGGATAAACATGCATGGACAAGAAAGATGTAGGAAAAGAGGGTGGAAGGGGAAAAACAGACAGATGGTGAAAGCTCAACAGCACCAACGCTTATATGGATTTATGGTTTTCCTAACACATCAGTTTGCAATAAGTGTTGCTGCTGTGTCACTGTCAGAATTTAGTGCAAAAATGTTTTCTTCTAAAACAACCTCAACTCGTTGATGAGACCTCCCGAATCAATTCCCTCCCAAATTTGTCAAAGGCAGCGAAAAAGAACACAGGTGTTTGCTTTATTTCCCTGGAGTTATGAGATACTTAATTTTAATATTCTTTTGACATTTAGTTGAATTTGTGGTGTGAGTTCCCAGTGGGTAAAATGTGCTCCACTTGTGCTGTGGCATTTAGCCGTTGCCATGGTCGTGTACCATATTTACCGACTGCGGGCCACAGTGAGGTCTTGACAGCTGTGTGCGTGCATGTAAGCCCAGGGTTGGGCTTGTATGTGCTTCTGTATTCTCATGTTCAACACTGAAGTGCTTGCAAACAATATGAGATGTGTGAAATCAAGTTTGTGATGATTATGTGTCACTTTAAACTCAGCTCTCCTGCCCTTTATATTCTGTGCCTTAAACTGTTCCCAACGAGGCCACCTCCTGCATAAATATGAATATTTACATAAAGATAAAGGAGTCAAATAACTTTCTGATATCGTAATTAGGAGTGATTGATTCTCTGCAACATCGTTATTAATTTTGTTATGAAGGGATCATTATGTAAATTGAAATGACTGCATTTCATTAAATTGAACTGTCAGCATGAGAGGAGAGACTCATTAACTGGAACTGCAAAGGTTTCTTGTGAATGATTTTTCTGTAGCCCTTGCTCCAAAATCGAGTTATTCTTAGCTTTGGTAGCTCCGGGCAACTGTTGCCATGCATACATATCCATAGATACGCTTGGTAGCGCAGGCTTTCTTTTTTTCCAGCAGTGGGGAGGCACAGTGGTAAGAAGCGCGAAAAGAAAGTGATTGGTGAAATGAACCCGGGGGACCATTGATTTCCGAAGAGTGGGAGATATACAGTTTGTTTCCATAGGGTATGGAACCATAACCATGAAATGTCCATTGTTTAACAGTAATGCTTGGATTGTCGCTGGGTCGATGAAGAGGCTCCCTGGTGGTGTGCAAAAGCATGCAATAAAGTTGGAAATAAAAATATGAGACATGGGGAAAATTGATGGGATTGGTTTGGGATTGTGCAACCATTAGTTGTGCACGCACGAGCAAGTACCTGTGCCTGTGTTTGTGCTCATCTGTGTGCATGTGTGTACGCACATGTGAGTGCATCAAGCCGCGGCTTAGCTGTTCCTCCTGGCCTGATGTGGGCAGATGTTTGTGGAAAGCTTCCCAGAAAAGAAAGCTCCCTCATGTAAACATTTCAACAATACCTTAAGCTTCTTATAGACTTATATGTCATAGCTGTGTTTGACCTGAATGGCTTTTAATTTACTTTTATTAATCTGCTATAACTCTATCATCTCAATAGCTTTCAGATTTCAATGATAGGGAAATGCAGCTGCAGTGGCATCAACTTGTGATGGAGAGGATGTAAGAGATGCAGTGTATAATAAGCTCCTTGGTAGTACATTTACGTTTCCTTTAATAGAATGTGGTTAGATTACTTAGTTGGCTTCCTTTTCGATCTGAAACGGAACTCTGCAACTGAGCACTTGACAGAACTTGTCATGAATGTGATACCATTGCTATTCTGAGACTGTTACACATCATTTGTTGTCATCAAATTTCAGGAACCCAGCTTGACTAAATCATTTTCTTTGGGTTGTGGGCAGTTTAGGGTTAATGTTTTGTTACTGACAGCCTAGTGGACCACCAGAGCAATGCTATGACTGTACAATTCACTTCAGTATTCTATAACTCTTCAGCTGACTGCTTGTGCTCAAGTGCAAATCGATGTTGGACTTGTTGACTTCCGACAACACGGTGCTTACATAAGACCTGCAACTAACCTGAAGTGTGCTTGCACTGCTGTCTTGAAAGTAAAAGGCAGGAAGATTATTTTTTCACACTACTTTTTACACCTTTTATCTCACTCAGTTTCAATGGCAACTCACCCGCTTGCATCTATGATATTATTATCACTATTAGAAGGATGGTGCAGTGGGGTGTTTCCAGTGTAAGCCTCAGTAAGCCAGCCTAAAGACATTCAGAATAGGTTTTAGGTTCTTTTTTGGTTGGTTGCTCTCCCTCTATAACTAGAGTGGACTTGATGGATGGAAGCTGTATCAGCTAAACTGTCCGATGTCTGATGGCCAGCGATCTCAAATGAAAAGGGGAGGAGAGGAAAGCCTGCGTGTTAGCCTTGGCGGCAAAGGTTAGGACAACAGATTGAATTTCCTCAGCTTTGCTTCATCTATACATGGATTTATCCCAAGCGAGCCTTAAGCTGGCATTCTTACCTCATTAATTCTGGAAGTGTGTGTGCGAATGTACGTGTGTGTGTGTGTGTGTGTGTGTGCGTGTGCGTGTGCGTGTGTGTGCTGGTGCTTGCTGACAACATGACGTTCCCATTTCTTTTTCACTTCAAAGCACATGAGCAGCGTTTGATAGAAGGTGACGGTGTGTGGGAAGCAAGGGGGACTTGTCTCTGCCAACTTTTAAACTCATTGATCAGCTCCTAATCAATTTGACTATTTATCTTTCAATTTCATGGAGTGTGAGCTAAGAGAAGGAAGAATGCCATCTGCATTAGGAAGTTGGGAGGAGGATGAGGAGGCCTTATTTCCCTTTCCTACTTGTCCTGCACTGCATAGAGTGCTTAAAGACTATTATTATTATTATTACATTATTTTCAGATTTAAAAAAAGTAATAGAGTAAATGTGTCATAATCATCACAGCCCTGGTGTCACTTTTTGGGGCACAGAAAAACGTTATTACTTAATTTCTTTATGCACTTAGAGAAACATTGACCCTCCCTTCAAACAGAAACACTCCGCTAATCAAAGTCTCATGGGATGGCACATGGAAGTTCAGCAAGCAAAAAGCCAGAGTGACACTAGCTGCATTTGACTCTTAATTTAATCACATACATGAGAGGCTGTAATGTAATCGTGTAAAAGCTGTGTTATTGCGAAGGGAATGTGCTGGGTGTCACAGCAGATTATGGTTCGTTTATGTCAGGTTTTCTCGGGTTGTGCATTTTACAGTTTATGGAGGGTTTTTTTTTTTAGACAAAGAGAGTGAGAGATGATAGGCTTATATCTTCTCTATTACCTAAAACAGCCCAGCTGTCAAAGGCAGGCAGACTAAAAGCCTGCTCGAGCCAGCATTTAAAACAATGGAAAAAGTGGATTTCTTCAGTAAATCTGCACACATTTTTTGCACCGTAGCAACTGCTGACCGTCTTGACAGTGCTGACCTTTGAGAGGACCGAGAGCTACAGAGTCCAAAGTGAAGGAAGGTATTGTAGCTCAGGGTTTTCCCTCGGTTTTTAGAGGGTTTAGGCTTAAATGACATCATATGCTCATTTCCATATTGGTGACGTCACCGTGCAATCATTTGCATAAAGCTTCGTGGTTTTGTAATAATTAGCCAAATAATCTCAAACTCACTACAGGGACATTGTATAGCCTTTTTGAAGTAAAAAAAAAAAGGGTTACAACATGCAGACACCCGTCCCGTGCTCGTCCAGATGCTCTCCACATTGTTTTTACTTTAAAACGGCTTAAGCCGAAATTATACTTCCTGCTTATGTGAGTGTGCGTGTCCACTAGGGTCCGCGCAATGTAAATGTCATCATCAAAGGGTGTAGACTCTGTGCAGGTGTCCGCAGCAAGTACACTACAAGTGGTGGCGTAGCGATCTACTGCGCATGCACGTCCTGCAAGCGGAAAGTAAACAGAACCTCTACGCTTTCGTAGTGTCCGCAGCTGGCCGTGTATACGCATCCATTCGGGAGTGTAATCAAACCCTTAGGCTCAGGAAACAATTGTGATTGACTTCGCTAGCATGTCCCAGCTGCCTAGCGTGTTAGCATTTAACTCACCAGCTACAGTAGTTAGCCAAGCCCCATGCGAGCAGTCCCAAGCCTCATGAACCACTTTCGTTGTCACACTTTCTGCTCTGACTAGAAGAAACAAGCTACATCTATCTTATTTACGTGAGTCCAAATTCTTATCTGAATCAACTCTTCATTTCCCAACTCTTAATATACCCAGATAGTCTCCATCTTCTCTTCACCCCCACACTGTTCTTGCCCCACCTAGAGACACTCAACCAGCGCAGTTCACCATCCTAATCCTTCTCCCATTTCCATATTGCTGACTGTCTCTTCTTAATCACTACCCTGCAGTCCTGTCCCTGACATTCTGACCCGCCTCAGCCTCCTACCTTGTCATGTACTCTTTGGCCTGAGGGTTCATTTCACCTCTGAATTACTCCGCCACCATCTGTCTTCCTGCAGTCTCCTTATCGTTCTGTAACTGTCACTGACTGGGCTTCCACAGGCAATGGCTACATCTTTGTGATTATGCTTTTGAGTAAACATGACTGGACCACACACACACATTTCTCTACAGGATATCAGAGAGCTGAAAACCTGCAACGCGTTCTTAAAGACATCAGGCAATCCACCAGGAGTCTGTTCCTTTGTATTTGACACCCACAACCTGCAAAAGAAATGCCTCTGCGGCTTTCTTCCACCCGACTTCAAAGTTATGTTTTGAACTGGAATTGTGTTTTCTGCAGTAAGAACTAATGTTAATCTTCTTTTCATGTGTCAAGCCGGTTTTGACAAGCTTATCGTCATAAAACAAAGACAGTTTTATGCAGCACTTTTATGCAAATCAAGCTGCCATGAAGAGTCATAGCTGTGTCTACTCATTCTATTTATATTGCTGGTTGGGTGTGTAATATTTATAACCTATCACTTTTGATTTAAACTGATACAACACTGTGCCAAATGGAGAGATACAATGTTATGTAAGATCCTAACAATAAGACCACTTAGCTTAGTTTTGCCGTTTGGTGCCTCATGAGTTAAACACTAATTCAGATATATGCAGGTGATAAAAGTACTATATGGGGAGTAACAGTGACACTACAAATCTGTATTTATGACTGATATCACTACAGTATAATGTTATGATGGTCTGGTGCTGGGGTTTGAGGGTTGAGCTGTGTTTGTCTGCCTGTCCATCTGCTCTGATATTGACAAAACCTGGAAGGATGATGTGTCTTGGCAATGTGCTCTGATATTTAAAGCTGCATTAAGCTGTATTTCTGAATCAACATCGAGTTAAATGACTCCCTGTAAAAATCAACAAACCAAGTCAACGCCAGTTCATATAAACCTCGGGGCAGCCACTCCCAGGACAGAAGCTCACATAAACTGGATGAATGATACCTAAGCTGGTACAATATATTGGGTGTTTAACTGTCATTGTTAAAAAATGCTTAGTACAACTTTAAAAAGTATACTCAAACATTTGTAATTTTTGAAGAAAATTGTTAGTGATATTTTTCCAGATTCTACTATAACTACATTAACTGGACTGATGGACTGTATTTCAGTGGTATCATATCATGATGACACTGAGATATTGACACTTTTTATGCTTCAGTGCCGGTGACAGCCGTGGCCGGAGGCATTATGTTTTTGGGTTGTCCGTCTGTCACATTCTCGTGAACATGATATCTCAGGAACGCCTTGAGGGAATTTCTTCAAATTTGGCACAAACATCCACTTAGACGCAAGGATGAACTGATTAGATTTTGGTGGTAAAAGGTCACTGTGACCTCACGCCTGTCCCATTCTCGTTAACGTGATATTTCAAGAAGGTCTCGAGGGATTTTTTTTTCAAATTTGGCACAAAAGTCGACTTGGACTCAAGGATGAACTGATTAGCTTTTGGTGGTCAAAGATCAAGGACACTGACCTCACAAAACACGTCTTTGGCCGTAACTCAAGAATTCTTGCACTTATTATAACAAAATTTCACACAAATGTCTAATAATAATAATAAAACGATGAAGTGATGACATTTTATATGCAAAAAGTCAAAGGTCAACTTCACTGCGACATCATAATGTTCTGCAAAAACACATTTCTTGCCATTATTCAACACCATAACTCAGGAACAGAGGGAAGGGGGGGGGATTCACATTTGATAAGATACAGAATTAGTGACACTAATTTTGGGTGTCCACCTTGAAACTGTGGTGATTGTTTAGATTTTCTGTGCTGCTGGGTTAAAGATGTGTGTGAAGCATCCATGTTTTAGAATTTGTCGCTTCTTTGCATCCATATTTGAAGCATTGTCTACTGTCATGACTATATTAGTCTGGACAGACATGGACGTAAACTGCAACTTGACTGGTTGGCTGAGGCATACAACCGTTTTTACATTTGTGAAGAATATTATGTGATGTAATGCAAAAAGGTGGAACGCAGTTCATTGCACTGAACATCAATTTGATTTAAAATCATCATGCAAGGTCCACTTACTAGCATATGAGCTCTCATATGGAAAAAGCTACTAAGTGGACCTTGGGTTAAGAACTTTCACGTTCAAAGCTGTTATGATTATTTAGCCTATTTTCATATTGTTTTAGTATATTGCTTTTTTATTTCAATTGTATCAGTCTGCCCTACAAACTGGTAGAATCATTCTGTATCCTGCAATGATCGGGGTGCCTGCACCATTAGTGCAGGACAGTATTGATGACCAGAGAGGCTCAAATTGTGACAAATCTGTTCCTATTAAATCAGCTTTCAGGTAACGATGATATGACTGTCAGGAGTGGTGCAGGTCAGATGTATGTATGCTTTTAGGATATTATAGTATGTTGCAAGTTACCTTTTTAAAGAAATTTGACACATTTTACTTTTACTCCATTCTGTTGCAATGAAAAGAGGTAAGCGTATAAGGAGAAAAAGCACCCAACCTTGAGCCTAATAGAGTAGATTACCTCATGGTCACAAATCCCCTGCCAGCAGCATGATATAGGAAAAGGCAATAGAAAGTTGACCATATAGAGAAAAATATGACTGTCATAGCCCATATTCCAGGTACTTGGTCATCCTTAAAAGCTGTAATGGTCGACTATTGCCACCAGTTCATAACGTACGATAGATTATACTGCTCTACTATAGACACCTTATCCATCCTTGTGCACTGGGGGCTGCAGAAAACCGTAACCATGGTCACCTCATTAAAGAAGCAGAGGAAGAGAAAAGAAATCATAGCAGAAGAGACAGCCGTATAGCTCCACAAAATACACAAACACTCATACTAACACGTATACACCTACACACTCACAAGCACTCTGTGAGTTCATAAATGACTGCCACAGTATTAAATGGGAGTTATTTTAAGCAAGTAGATACATGTATTGAAAGCGATGAGACTTCAGGTCAGGGATTTTTCTGTTGCTAATTGAAAGCCTTTGCACAAATATATTATATCTACAAGACTGGTGCAATTTTGACGTCATAAGAAACGAGCTTACTGAGGCAGTCATGTCCCACTGTAGCACTGCTATTTAAAAAAAAAAGCATATCAAAAGAAACTCTGTTGAATCGTTCCAGGGAAACACTTTGGATATTTCTCCAATAGTATCATCTCTGTTGGACCAAAATGTGGAAAATTCAATACACCCACTTTGTCATTGTCCCTGGAATAGCTGTGGCAGTATCGATCATGGTATTCTTCTGTTTTTGGCAAGGAGTACCGGTCTCTCACTGGAGGACAGAGCACTCAAAAAGTGTTCCCCCAAAAATACACCATCCTTCAGCCTTCACCCTCTTAACCGGGCTGGCTAAAAGAAACCCACAGTCGAATAATAATATAATTCCAGTTTGATCTTAGAAATGGATGTGGATCTTATTATCGGGAATCATTTCAGCTGTGTGTTGTTCGGGTTGATGTACACTTAAATGTGTATGCCCATTTCTACTGACTGTTATATATTTTTATCATCTGAGAGCTTCAAAGGTAAATGGCTGTCATGTCTTATAGAGTGAGGGTATTGGTTTATGTTAATATAAAGCTATGGCTCTTCTAAGAAACATTTTATAAGCCTGCTTCACAGTTGCTCTACAACGGATAAATAATTGATTGCGTTTGGAAAATCAGGATGGATGAAAGTCGAAGGAATGTCTATATTTCCCACCACTTTTAGATCAGATGAAAGTTTAATCAGCCCCTTCAGGGGAATTATGGAAATGGAAAACTTTCGAGCAAAATTTGCTGAAAAAAAGGTGGTGAAGACTTTCATATAAGGTGCTGTGATATATTCTAACCATGTTACAAATATATAGCAGCTATATGTAGCTTCCATTTACAAGGTGTTCAATTCCTAAAATGCTCCAATGACACAGTAGACTGCGCAGACAAAATTTCATACAGATGATGAAACATTTTCTTTAAAACACAAAATGCAGCAGTACAGTAGCATAGTACGGTCAATAAAATCACTCAAACCTCCCATTGGCAGCACAGGTATTTTATCACTACGGTCTCCTGTCAAAATGTTGTCTCCTGATGACCCCCTCAGATCTGTCATTTCCCAGGGAAGACATGTGATGCAGATCTAAACCTCTGTCAGAGAAAGGTCAAGGAAACATATATTTCTCCTCCCCGCATTTCATTTCCTCTGGAAATGGGCTACAGTGTATCAGTTATGCCACATGGAGGAAATAAAATTCTTTCTGTGACTATTTTTCTGTCTTCTCTGTTGCCCGACATTGAATTTATTTGTAGTGACACAAAGTGAGATTTCGAAAGAAGAGTTGCTGGTTGGATAAGTAGAAACATCTTCCACACTGACTCTGTACATCACAGTGTGGGAGAGGAACAAGATTACTCTGCAGGAGTGAGACGTTCAAAGTGTATATGATTATGCATAAGCCATATGGTCATTTCAAAGTACAAGAAAGGAGGGCGCAAAGCAAAACTGTTCAGCCCTCCTGGAGTAGCTGGCTAATGATGGTACTTTATGCTGTTTGTTGTGTAAGGATGTGGTATGGACAAGCTGTTCAGCCCAGTGTGTGCATGATGGGAGGGCCGGCACGGTGCTGTGCTGGGACGATGTTCAAACTGCATGTGTACAGTATTTCTCTGTGTGTCGGAGTTACTGGTGGCTTGCAACACGCTGTTTTCCTGCAGTTAGTTCATGTCTTTTTTTCTTTTTTAAACGCATGCATATTTTATGATCAACTATGCACACACCTGTTGTAACTGCTAGTGTTAAAGGAAGAGTTTGACATTTAGGAAAATAACACATATTCACTTTCTTGCTGAGAGTTAGATGTAAAGATCAATACAAATCTCATATCTGCGATGAATATGAAGCTATAGTCAGGAGACGATTTGCTTAGTATAAAGACTGAAAGCAAGGGGAAATAATTTGGCTGCTCTGTCCAAAGTTCAAGTGTAAAAATTACTATTTGTGGTTTCACAAGGAAGTAGTCCTACATATAACTCCTACACTTCAGTATTTGTATGGATAAAACAAACAAGATATTATTTCTTAATTAATGAGCTGAGAGCTGTTGGCATATTTCTACATTTTGGACAGCTACGCTAGCTGTTTCCCCTGCTTCTAGTCTTTATTCTGATAACTTCTGACTGTAGCTTCACATTTAATATACAGACATGTTCTGTATGTTTAAATATATGATCATTAATGAAATAATAAAAATGTGTGTTCTAGGCGGTTGTGTCTTTGCAGTATTGTGCATTGCATTTGCGTATGTGTATGTGTATGTGTATGTGTATGGGCTTTAGGGGGAACAATTAATGATTCTTATTTTTCATTATGACAAATGTGGTGATATGAGTAAATTGTGTCCCCTGGCCCCTGTAATTAATTGTTGAATATGCATGATATTGCCATGAAAATTAAGTAATTGCATAATTCTGTCAGAAAAAAAAAAAATCTAATTCCTAATATGTATGCACAAGTAGAAAACACACACATAGTTTGCAGTTTCATAGTATTTTCTCAATATTGTATATACCTGCTCAACCTTTTTGTCAAGTTCTACTTGTAAAAGTGCTTTTGACATACGTGTACATGCACACGTATACTGCTTATACAGAGAAATCCTGGAACACACACTTATCTCTCCACCCATGCGACTAATTGTAACAGGCTGGACCATGAGGCAGTAAAGTGAAGGTCACCTTGTGTTTGGCCCCAGCTGATAAGCTGTAATGTTGTCTTTTATGTGATGCCACGCTCTCCAAGGCCCCTCTGCAGCTTACAGCGTCTGATCAATACACAAAAACAGACAGTCTCGTTATATCGCCCATGGGCATGTGTGTGAGTCTGCACATGTGTGCCATGCAGGATTGTGTGTGTGTGCGTGTGCGTGTGCGTGTGCGTGTGCATGTGCATGTGCATGCGTGTGTCCATGCATGCTGATGTCTCACTTTGGCAGTGTAATTATTTGGTCAGACAGCTTGCACAGAAAACATCAAATTAAAGGCAGTTTAAGGCTGCTGAGTTGGATTTGTCTCAGTTGACATTTCAAGACATTCAGTGCTGTTAATATGGTATAAAATTAGGATTTTCAGGCAAAATGTCATTTATATAAGCTATCACGTTTGACATTCTTTGAGACCATTCTTCAGTTCATCAGCAAAATTTAGTCTAAGCCCTCTAAATGTTGAATAAATGACAATCAATTGACTCTGAAACGGTAGCAAGCAACTTGACCTTTTCAGGGAAAGTGGAAAAGTCTATGCGTAGGTGAGATTTTGTTGTTGTGTTTGTGTGTATGTGTGTTGGTCTATACATGCACTTGCATTTGTGCGCATGCAGACATGCAGGATCACGTGTGAGCTGGAAGAATAGAGTTCAGCCAAGTGCCCAGAGCCTCTAATAGCTATACCTTGAAGGTTCACCTTCAAAACTCCAGATTACAAGTTGTACCTCTTCCTCCCCTATGATTTCCTCTGCTCTCTTTATTCCCCCCTGTTAGTTTTTTCATCTACCTTTGCTGTAATTCATGCATGTCCCCGAAACCCATCACCTGGCTGTCTGGGAATATCACAGCAATGCAAGGAATGCTTCTAAGATTTGTGTCCTTCAGTCTCATTGGTCGGTGTGCATGTGTGAGATAACAGTCTTGAGAGCCATATAGATATGAATAGTGTCATCGTTTTGCAACCTCAATCTCACTCCTCTGTTTCAGGAATTATCATATAAAATCTCATTCGTACATAGCATTTCATTGTACTGTGGGGACATAAGGATTGATCATAGGTTTATGTCCCTGATGACTGATATTTCTTATATAGCTCATTGTAACCTCATCTCACACACCCAGACACACAGGTCTGTAATTTCTCCTGCCAGCTTGTTTTTATCTCCTCTATAAATGTTACACATAATTCTCCACTCTCCTAGCACGGGGCAGAGGAGGACTTCCAAATCTGCAGCAGCATGTGTGGCTATAAAGAATCCTGTGACAGTATTTTTGGGCTTCTTCGTCTCAGACTTTAGCAGCGATACGTGTAGTTGGAGGTGCAGCGGGGAGGGCTGTGTGGGAAAAAGGTTGAGGGATTGTGAGCAGGAGGGGGAGAAAGTCTTGGAGTCAGCCAAGCTAAATGAAAAGAAATCCAAATCTTTCAATTAATCTGCTTAGCTCCCCGGTGGGCAGATGTTGGAGAGACTGCAGCAGGGCACAGGTCAGAGAAATAAATAGACAAGGGGAATCAGAACTTCATCGCTGCCCCCTAAGTTGTTACTAACAAACCTCTGCATAATCTTGTCTGCCCTTCCAGCCACCTTGTCTAAATCTTCGCCTCAGTTTCTTGTTATTTTTCTATCCACACCAACCATCTGGGTTCTGGGGGTCACAAATAACTCACCAGTGACGCCTGTAATGCTCAGAGAAGTCTTTGTGCCCTAGAAAATTACTCATCCTTGACTGCTTACAGTCTGTTAACCAATGAGACAACCTGGATCATGATACTTACCAAATAATCATGTAGGATTCATTATTGTCTGGGATTTGATTATTATAACTATTGGCATACCGATACCAGAGTCTGACCGATATGGGAGTTGTGAGACCGAGATCGATACCGATTTTAGAGGGGGACATTTCACTGATATTACCGATATGACGGGCGATATAGTGATTTTTTTTCTTTTTTTTTTAGCTGGAATGAAAATAGACCTTTTTATTTGGATTTGTCACTGATATGACTATGCAAAGGTACTCACAATGCTTCTTTCTTAAACAAATGATTTTATTACAGAATATTTAACATTATTTATACATACAATATATTACACACTGAGAAAATAAAGAATAAATAAAATTGAAATAAATAGCTATAAATGAACATCAGTACTGTCTGTTCAGTATCAGTCAATTGCTGACCATTTAAATAAAGAATAAATATAAATAGCTGCAGTATATGACACCATTTCTAAATTACCCCAAGCATCGTTTTCTGAATTATATGTTCAGAAAAAAAGCTGTTCATACCGGCGCATTTCAGAAAAAATGTATGCCAATGTCTGTGATTGGCCAATATTGATCTAACTAATCGATACTGGATGTTTTAGGCCAATACTGATATTGATATTTAAAAAATATAAAGTCTGATTCAGCCTTTATCTATATAGCTCTAATTGTAATAACATATATCTTAAATGTTCTTTTCCAAATCTTTTAAGGCATTCATGTGCTTTTTTTGTCATTTTGTGCATTTAGCAAATACTTTACTTTAACCAGGTGCTTTGATTTACTGAACATTACAATATAAACCCAAGTTGCATGAGCAGATAAGGAAATGAGACAACATTTTGCAGATGTGTTCAGAACATTGTGCAACTTTGCAGATGCATTCATGAAAAAAGTGTCTTTATAATGCAGTTAAGGAAACATAATAGTGGCGGCATTACATTCCTTTCAAAACCTATATGTTGTAAATTAGTTGTATATAAATGTAATTTCTAGGAGAGATGCTTGATATGTGAGTTTCTAATTCACATCTGGCTATTTTATCCATAAATGGTTTCTCAATTCAATTAAATGTACTCAATCACAATTAAATTTCATATATAGGAGCTTTCATTCATCGACCCCTTCTATGCAATGAAATGCTCTTTAGTTTTCACCTGTCTCCTGTCATGTCGGATGCTATCACACCACTTTGTGTTTTCTTCTTCATTGTCATTGTGCATTTCAAGCATCTGTATTTTTCCTTATAAAAGAGAAATGTGCACTAAGCATTCTTTATAATGGGAAAGTGCAGCCTGAGGGATAGGTTAAACTCTGAGTTTTACAATACCTGCAACCAATAAAAAGGTAAAATGCCTTTCCTTTCTTCCCCCCATCTGTGTAACCAAGAGACATCGAGGCGCTCTCAGCCTTCCAATTACCTGCATGGCACTGACAAAGTCCATTTCCTCACCTAGCAGGGATCATCTCACTATAATCAACAAGAGAAAACTGAAATTGTGCAAGTGACGAATACCAGATGATTAGCCACACTGCGTGTCCAAGTGGGAAACTCCTATCCTCATTATTTTCCAATGCGCAGTGTAGTTTAGTCTCTCATTTTTAAGGAACCCCCTTCTTCTCAGGCAGGGGGGCCTGGCTGTAATCTACGGCTCAATTTGCCTTCCTTGAGGAATAGAGATTGTTCAGCGGAGCTTTAATCAGCACTGACACGCTCTCCACTGTCTGATAAACAGGGCAACTTTATTTCAGGTGGACAGCGCTGACAGGGACATCAGATAGGAGGACAGCAGGAAGGGAGTGGGTGCCATGAAGGGAGGCAAAAAGAATAGACAATCAAGTATATTCACTGAGCATATAGATGTTGAGAGCATTGAGGGACTGCGTGAATACCCTGTTATTTTCTTTAATGGGGCTTGTGAATTATAGTAATTGAGTATTTCAACCAATAAGCTCCGTTTTGTTTTAAAGAACTACTCTACACACCACAGTAGATATTCCCATTTACAAATTACAAGGTGCACAAACACAGCTTATGCAGTAAAGGATTTGAGTTCTTCTTTCATAAGCAATAAAATGGTGATAGGTGTATGAAATGGCTTTTCCTCAGGCATATATCTGCTGAGAGCTCACCACATATGGATTATCTCTTCCTGAATACACTGAAGTAATACCTGCTTTGATAACGTGCCTCTGTGAGCCGGCCTAGGTGTGACATTGGTATCGCTTCTGCTGAAAATATTCGTAGATCCATTTTCATGGCTAGCAAACTATATTGAAGGTGTGAAAAGAGTGTTTTGAGTGGAAAGAGATTATAGCTCTAAAGAGAGATAGATTAAGCCTGTATTTTACCTCCTCATTCCAAATGGAAATGATTGATTTGGCTATTATATCTTACAGGAAATAAAATTATGTTTTTCTGCCCCAGACTGTGGAAAAATCAGCTTTTAGGGTTTCCATTAACATTGTCTGGTTTCATCCAGTCCATGTGCTGCAGTCTCATTGTGGATCATTATATGGATTAGAGGAAATCTCAGTGTAAATAAATCTTTTCATCAAGGCTTTCCTATCTGCGTCGCACTGTAATCTTAAATCAAATAAGTCAGCCATATCCATACTTCATCCCATGGCATTGTTATTATTTTTTATTCTCACGATGTCCAATGCATCATTGTACAGTTTTTGCCACATCCAAATGAAAGACTCATCTTTCATAACTGATTAAATTCTGGTTACATCAGCAACGCATGCTTGTTACAATACAATTGTGACTGTAGAGGCTGCTGCAGATTTAGTGTCTTGTCATGCGAGAAAGTAGCTATTCCTTTAGCAAGAGTTTAGCAGCTCTGTGTGCTCAAGCACATATATCTCAGATATCGTAATATGGCATAAGTGTTGTCTTTTCCTGGTTTTAAAGGCTGCATCAGTAAATGTAATCTGAATTTATCAGGCTGTTGTAGCTGTTCTGTTATTTGTCTTTACCCATTTAGTCAGTATATCCACATTACTGGTGATTATTTATCAAAAATATCATTGTTTATATTTTGTGAAAGCAGTTAATCCTACAATACAGTGGTCAAAAATATCATAATATTGGATTTTCTCCATATTGCCCAGCTCTACTTCAGTCTGGATCAAAGTGGTGGACTGACCAATCATCAGACTGAAAATGACTGAAACTGCTACTGTATCCCTAGAGCCATGCAGCTTTTAGCCATGCTAGCTGCACTTCAGCCCACTTACTTATCAGCAACTATACATCTGGTCCCTCCACTCTGTGTGTAGCCATGTCGTGCTTGCTAGCACCACAGCTTGCAGCCTTATTAGTACCAACAAATTTGTGCTTGACACTAATTACAGCTTCACAGTAAGCCGTGCAGTGGGCTAGACAAATGAAAGGCAGCAATCTCCCCATCACCGAGGCCTTTTTGTAAGCACGAACAGTGACAGGTGTGGGGGAAGAGGGAGGAAAACAATGGATCCTCTTCAGACTGCTGGGTTAAAGGTGGCCTCTTCAAAGAAAGAAGAATGAGGAGTAAAGGATGGGAGGGTAACAGCAGCCAGGTCATCCGGTGGGAACGTCTTTTTGTCTTTATCGAGGGTTGAAGGAAGTCAAGAGGAGGTTCCCTGGGCCGCAGTGCTTCATGCATCACTGGAGAGGTGATGCGTCTGTGTCAGGATCTGTCCTCCCCCTGCTGCAGCCGTGCTGCTATAGATTCACCCTTTCATTTCATGTTTTCCACCTCACAGGCTCTTACAGCCAACAGTAACAGGAGCTCACCATCTCAGGATGTTTTTCATTGCTGTTGTGTGAGAACAGTCTGCGTTTCCCGTTATAGTTTTCAATTCCAGTCTGTATAGGTGTATCCCCATGTGAAATGAAAGCTCTCTCGGTACATCCCGCGGAGCAGCGATGGCCTGTGACTATGCAAGTGTCTAAAAATGGAACAGTTCCCCTGATGTCAAGTTACTCTCAACCCTCCAAACATCCACTGTGTGAAGGCTTACGGTGGCAAAATGTTGGCACCGGTAATGGGCTCACTCAGAGGACTTACTACTTTAGAGGAGTCAGGATGCAACTGATGATGAGGAAGGTGTGTAGGCGGCCACACCAACGCTGCTGGCGGGAGGAGCTCTGCAGTATATACACACATACAGATACTAACTTGTGCTCCTACACTCAGCTATTGCTCCGAAGAGAAAAAAACAATGAGAGACATGAGAGAGGTGTGTGTGTGGAAATGTGTGTGCGCTGGGAATTGTAGATCATAAAGTAGATACCAGGGATTGTGCTTGTTTCTGGTCAGGGATCATAAGCCAGGCTACAGGATGCCTGGAGCATACTTTAAGCAGCTGGGAGGACAGTGGCTCTTTCAGGAGGGCCAGCATTCTCCGTCTGGCCTCTTTTTCTTTTTCTTTTTTTCTTTTTACAGCTGAGGGTGGTTTAATGACACACCAGGGTTGGTATGGTTTGTTTGAGCTGACTTTGTTGTATTTTAGGTGCCAAATGGGTTGGATTTGTCACAATGTCACCTAGCACCAGCTGGAGTCACAAAAAGTTTCACCGATCTCTGGAAAGTATTTTAAAGTCCGTTTTTAATATACATTTCTGTGAGCGACAACATCTGGCACATCTGAATAGTGCTGATACCGTAAATGCCAACCTTCAAGCTGTCCAAGCAGGATAAAACAAACACTAGAAATAATTTGGAAAGGCTTTTTATCCAAGGTCCACTGGACGTACACACTGTACTTGAAACTTGGCTTGACTGACAGCGATACTCTGAAGCACCAAATATGGCGTGGATGCGGCACAGACTCTTGGGGAGATTCCGTGGTCCTCCCACATGTACTCCCGTCTGCAGTATTTTGTGGTAACGCGTGACTCCCCTCTCCTCCCAACCAACACGCACACACACTTGTGTATGTGAGTGCATGCACATATGCAAACAGCACAAGGCAAGCATGCTGCAGATCTCTTATTAGCACATGGCTGTATTCCCAATGGAAGTGAATCTGAAATGAGAGACTGAGGAAATTTGTTTCAAAAGTAGTGCCTATTTTTGTCAGAAAGAGGGAGTCACCACAGATATTTATACTCATTTCCTCAGTCATGCTTCTCGTCTTTTCTCTTCATCTTTCTCTAATTCCCTCTCTTGACACTTCTGTCTGGATTTATTCCCCACACTCATCTTGTTCACAGAAGCATGCAAGAATTTAGAGATGACTTTATTCTCATTGAGAATTGTTTTCATAGTTCATTGATAAATCTGTGCGCTGTCATTCATTTCTGTGGTAACAATACAAGTGTAAGATAATACAAAACATGGTGTTGAAAGACAGCAGAAGCAGTAGTCAGAAAATAAAAAGACAAAACAAAACTGTCACACACTCTCCCGAAAATAGATAAATAAATGAAATGCAAACTTGTGCACATGCAAATGTGCAATAGTCCTTTTCAAATAGGTCTCTATTGCAATTTTACAGTAAACAAACAACTAATGGTCAGTCTGTGTTAGTCCCTCCAACATCCTTCTGATCCACCCTCCATAGCCTCCCTCTGGGACCCAGGAAAAGTCTGTAACATCCTGTAAATAGCCTACCTGCCCAAAGTGCTGACCCAGAACAGGCAGCTCCAAATAAAGATAGAGCCAGTCGAGGGTATTTGTAACATTTCCTTACAGGGGGATCAGCATTATATGTCTGTGTATCCATTAAGGCCAAAGTAATTGCACACTTGGGGAGACAGAAAGAGAGAAAGTTGCATCTGTTTTCATCTCGAATTAATAATTGAGAGAGATTGATTATTGAGGAGGAATGCTTCTCCAATTCTTTTTTAATTGGTCATTTGTCTCTGATAATCAGTTCCTGATCCTCCAAAGGTCCTATGGGTTAACATAAAGATCATTATATGAAAGAAGGAAAGGAGCAGTTTGCCTAATTAGATAAAATATAGCAGAAGAAATGACTGTTT
>JAOVVB010243696.1:0-21544 GCA_028570985.1 Heterobranchus longifilis | reverse complement strand
CTGAACTTAAATTAACATTTATTTAACACTTATTCAGCAGATAGCAGCATCTCTTTGTTTCTGAAATATATAAACTTCCATACATTTTTAAAAAAACGTTAAAGTGGTGCTTTTGCATGATTCTTTGTGGAGAAACTCTGTTTTACACATCTGTTGATTAAATCAACAAATCGATTAGTCGACAAAATCATATGAGTGCTAGTCGACTACGATTTTCTTGAATCGAGGACAGCCCTTGTATCATGACAACCTTATTTATTTGTATTGCTGTCTTTCCTCTCCAGATGAAGCTTTCGGTGCAGGAGTCAACTCTGACCCGTGTGCAGGAGACCCTGAGAGACGCACAGGAAGACGTGCGCTCTCTCAAAGACACCGTGGTCCAACAAAAAGACGAACTGCATGCCGGGGAGATGGAGCGCAGGCGGCTCCACAACACGATCCAGGAGCTGAAGGCAAGTGTGGCGTAACAGCTTTTGACAAGCAAATCCTTCTCTGTCTAACAACCAAACAAATGTTACTCTTTGTGACGAATGAGACTAATTTGTGCACCACCCTTTTCATGCAGGGCAATATCAGGGTCTTTTGCAGAGTGCGTCCACTGGTGGGGGGGGGGCTCAGCAAGCACATTCAGCTCCCGAACAGCGACATCAAAACCATAACACTGGCCAAAACAGAGGAGGTGAGAATACTGCCATACCAGTTCTATAATTGCATACATACAGGCATGCTTGTAGTTTTTCTGCAAGTATCACCCAGAGTTTCTGTGATGTATTTACTGTATACATGGTTCCCACAGGTCCTTGAAATCCATGAAAGTTTGAATTCGAGGGGGAAAATAAAGGATTTTTTTTTTTTTTTAAGTATCCTGAGATAACTTTTGTTATGATAAATACAAGTGAAGTGAAAGGCTTTAAAAGGTTTTGAAAATAGACATAGGTCATATATATGTGTATATATTTTAATATATATATTCTTTTACTTGGGTTGAGGAAAAGATTGTGGTTTGGGTTAAAATAAGTATGTTTGTTACATAACTAAATATATTTACTGTACTTACTACAAAACCTAATTCTGCCCTTTTCTGCTTTTTAGTCTCACACAGGCAAAACTTCTGACACTCAGAAGAATTACAACTTCAGTTTTGACCGTGTCTTTGGCCCCCAGACTTCGCAGGAGGAGGTAAGCAACATGTATCACAATTTACAATATATAAAAGAGTCTTCAAGTTACCATGAAATACCAACTGTGGTTACACAACATGTGAATATTTTGTGGCTGTCCTGTCCCCCACCAGAGCGGGAAATTCATGCTGATTTTTGTGAATTTGATTTCAGGTCTTCGAAGAGATCTCGCTGCTGGTGCAGTCAGCGTTGGACGGTTACAACGTCTGCTGCTTTGCTTATGGCCAGACAGGAAGTGGAAAGACGTACACCATGGAGGGAGCAGAGTTCGACGAGTCCAGAGGCGTAATTCCCAGAGCCGTCAAGCAAATCTTCAGAGCAGCAGAGAAACTGGGAGCACAAGGCTGGGAGGTTAGTGTGTCATGTCATGCACGAGTACACACAGGGAAGGAGGTCGTAGTATTCAAATTCCTTGTTTGTTTTCCTGGTTAGATATGTGTGTTGTTGTTTATAGCCAGTTAAATACTTTAGTTCATCCACCAAAACTAAATGCTCATGTGGACTTCGACTTTGACCTGATTCAGATACTGTGTTTCCTCAAATAGTGGCCAGGAGTCAAATACAAGCCGGGTCTCCAATAATGACCCGGGGTTGTGGTTGGCACAAACAAATAAAGGCCTGCCCCAAATAATGCCCGGGGGAAAAAACAAGAATGGATAAACTCCCTGTAGCTGTCACATTTACATGCAATTAAGCATAATGTATATTTCCATCACCTTTAATTTAATAAATTCAACTCACCAATAATCAGAATAATAACTCAGAAAGAATCATGCTATTTCCAACACCTTGTAGTTCTGGATGACTTATCTAAAGTGTTTTTGTCCGATTAAAAAAACAGGGAATTAGAAATAAAGGCCTGCCTTTTAATATAAGCCTGCTTCAAAATAAAGTAAGGTAAATAAATGCCCTGGTCACTGTTTGAGGAAATACAGTACATATGGATGATTACTAAAGTAAGAAAGTACATTCAACACATATTTATAGGACAACATAATGTCACAATACAGTGCAAGACAGATGCTCCTGGAGAGCAGTCCACTGGGAGAATTTTCACACTAGTGTGATTTCTCCCGGACCCCTTTTTTCTCCCTTTTGGGACCCAGATTCTCACATCTGTGTAGATTCATGCTCTGTGTGCCGCTGTTGATACCAGCTGCCAGAACGGTAGTCCGTACGTTTCACACCACCGGATTATATCTAATATTTGCACTCGGGGACTGAGGCATAGAGTGGGTCTGTATCTGTGGAGAAGATCTTTATTAAATCTTGGAACCATTTCTGTTTTTATTTCAGTTCACCTTCACGGCGAGTTTTGTCGAAATCTACAACGAGACCCTGCGAGACCTCCTCTTCACGGGCAAGGCCAGCAAGAGGCCCGAGCACGAGATCCGGAAGTTACCAAACAATGAGATCACAATCACCAACCTCACATATGAAAAAGTCAACAATGAGGATCAGGTACGGCAGGCAGATCATATATACAGAAACATATATATTTTAAACCTAATATTAAATGGCAGAGGTAATTCATTCAGGGTTCGTACAAAGTCAGAGTCTGGAGATTTTTGTTTTAGGTACCTTGAAATGCGCTTGAATTTTACTCTTAAAAACCTGTGATAGATGTATGATGGAGTATGATATATCAGCTAACTATGTACATGTCATGATATTTATACATGTGTTACTTTACAGTCAATAATATGATCCCCTCCACCCGCCAGGTTCTCGGACTGATTTTGCTGGCGAATCAGAACCGCTCCACTGCCTACACGTCCCAGAACGACCGCTCCTCTCGCTCCCATTCAGTTTTCCAGCTGGATATCGAGGGAGCGAATGTCGGAAGGGGCGTCAAATGCAAGTGTGAGTATAATCCAACTGTTTATGTGCTCTGTGCCTCCTGACTTTTTTGTTTTACATGGAGTTTTTCATGTTTTGTTTTCATTTATACAGACTCTGTTATCCAGAGGTTTTTAGTTTTCTTTGTTTTTCATTGTTGCATTTGTTAATTCATGTTTTATTTTGAAGGTTCAGTCCTCATGTGTCATGTCTTGCCTTACTTTCTGTTTTTGAATGTGTTGATCTACAAACTTAGGAGCCCTATTATGCCAGTATCAGAAATGTGGTTTCACTCGTGTATTAAGAATAGAATAAAAGAAACTCTGGTTAGAGATAGATATGATGCTATGAAAGATGGATATTGCTGCAGTTTCTGCATATGTGATATGTGCTCTTTTTATAATCTGATTTTACTGTGTATGTTTATTTTTGTTAAACCTGCATTTTATGCCTTTCTTTTCATTAAAGATGCATTTTGTTTGTTTTGTGTAGCCACTCTGTGCCTGGTGGACTTGGCTGGCAGTGAGAGGATGGTGAAGAGTCAGTCCCAAGGCGAGCGCTTTAAGGAGATGACGGCCATCAACGGCTCCCTGTCCAACCTCGGCATTGTAATCACCGCACTGGCCAACAAGGTCTGTAAGCAGGAGCCCGGCTCAAAACAACTTCGACACAGGGTTCCTACGCAGTATGGAATTTGGTTTTAGTCATTTCCAGGTCTGGATGAGCATGGAAAAAAGAAAAGAGTATGGAAAAATATTTCTGTTTACCACTGTGTGAGAGAGCACGAGCCAGAGCGAGCACAATGTCGTCAATAACAAGGCAAGGAGTATGGCGTGCGTCTTATAATAACTGTACCAAATCCGGACATCTGTGACCAGATTAGATTTTTAAAAATGCGGCAATATCTTTGACTTGCATATATACATAGCACCACAACAACAACATTTATGAGTTATGCAGTGATGGAGTTATCAGAAAAGTAAACAAGCTATATTTTCTGCATAAGGAAACCTTTATTGCTGCGTTCATCATCGTTTCCATGGATACATTGAATAAACAGGTTGGCACAGACATCGTGGAAATCAAAATATTTCACTTTTTTCAACTCATTTTCAGATCTTATTTATAAAAATATGGATTGAGCAATAATATAATATTCATTCAATATGTTAAGGGAAAATAATACAAGTAGGTAACAGCGTTTCCTAGGGCTGGCTGGACAATCCCAAATATAAAGTCTGGCTGGCTAAGTATTTCAAATGGGGGAAAAAAAACACTAGATGCAAATTTTGTGTAAAATCTTTCGACATCTCCAACATGGGGGAGGTGGCAGTTGTAAACTATATGCGAGGACAAAAGCACTGTTGTCTTCTACATAGCGAGAAGTGTGGAAATTAAGTCTGGAATTTTTAAACGAAAATGTATAGGAACCCTGTTAGATATATCGGTTTATTTACAAAATGCTAAATGTTCTGTTCATTTTTCAGTATTAATTTAGTTTGTAGCATAAATTGGTTTTGTTTGTGTTCCAGGAGAGCTATGTTCCATACAGGAACTCAAAGTTGACCTACCTGCTGCAGGGATGCTTGGGAGGAAACAGCAAAACGTGAGTTTTTCATCAAGACGTTCAGTGGTCGACTCCCTCTGTTCATCTTGACTTGAGCTCTTAATGTTACTGACTGGAACAGAGTCGTAAATATCAAACATCTTTATATGTACAAATTGAAATCCTGAAGTGTGAATTTAGAAACAGCGATGGAATATTGAGCAGAAACTCACCTCCAGCTCAACTCAAAATGTATAAGCCATGCTGATTGCGTCTTCTCAGCCGTGACTTCATCCGCAGTTTTTTTCTGTGCAAAACATAGCACGCACAAATGCAACCAGCTGACGACGACAGTCCGTCTCAATGTTTGTTTGTATCTGAAGTCACGTTTGGTCACGCTAGTTTCTGAGAGATCCCATGTCCCTGGAACTGACACTCTAAATTTGGAGTCATTTCCTGTATCTGTGTCACATGTGTTTAGTTACGGCCCCCGCCAACGGGAAATGTGAACACAGATTATGATCAATCCTTTTGCCTCATAGTCACCAAAGTAAATACTGGACCCAGTTTTCACAAGAAGTCACATATCTCCTGAACATTCTGACACTAAAATGGCATTTTTCAGACAGACAGATCAGGAGAAAATTAACTTTGTTCAAGACCTTTTTCTTTCTCAGCAACTAAATCTTGCCAGTTCTGGCAACACAGCTAAGCTAATGTTTGTGATCGCCTATTGTGATGCTAAATATGGCTGTTAGCTGTGTAAATATCTAATGTTAGCAAAATAAGTTGTGCAAATATAACTTTTCATGCATCCACATGGCATTCACTACACTTTCAAACAAGACCACACCCACTTAGGAGACAGGAAGTGTGCACTAGTGATGGAGCCTTAGTGCACTATCTTTAGAAATATAGGAAAATCTTTGGTATAAACACCAAGTCTGTGGTCCTGTGTCTTGACAATCAACTGGTGTGTGCGTTCTTGCAGTTAAAATATTAAACATCTGTTAAATCTGTCGTTATGTCTGTGGTCTCCCACGCTTTATAATATCTGTTAAGATTTGAAAATCCTCTTGTGTGCACCAGGCATAAGGGCTTTTATCCAATATTCAGGAGCTCAGCCTCCATATTATAGCTGGTTACCTCCAAAATTATGACATTACCATATTTTTGCTGGTTTTAAATTCTTACCCAGGGAACTTATTTAGGATAGGAGGGCATTCTGAATTATTTTCCTCTAACATGTTTATTGTGTTTCTGTTTTTCTCATCCCAGCCTGATGTTCGTGAATATCGCCCCAGAGGTAGACAGCTTTGGAGAAACCCTCAACTCGTTGAGGTTTGCGAGCAAGGTCAGTAGCATCTACGATTGTTTCCTTTCTTGATGAGACAGCTGGTATAAGATAACATGAGTACATTGATCACATGATGTGAAACTGGAGATAAAGTGAACTTCACCGTAAAGTTAAATTTGATTTATTAGCCGGGAAAGATCAAGAGAAAGCTCTTTAAGAGAAAGTACAGTAGTTCCTGGTTCTGGTTCAAAAATGCCCCATCTAGCAATGTTAATCAAATTATCAATTTCCTATTTTTCACCATTTAATTGAATTATGTTGTGTAGTTTTAACAAAAGAACTCCTGGAATGTGTTAAACACTGATAATGAGTGTAAAATTATCTGAATGTAGCATTTAACTGTAAAAAAAAATTTGAATTTTGTGACATGATTTTGATGTGATGTTTTGTGTTTTCTCTCTTTGCAGGTGAACGACTGTGTCATTGGCACGGCCAGTGCCAATAGGAAGTAGTGTAATTGTCTTCCAGTGCTTTTAAAGTTTTGAATTTTGATGTACACCGTGTGCTGTTTGGCACACACTGCAGTGTCAGTCAGTAAGAACCAAAAACGCAAATCCTTTTGTATATTCTCAGGGCTTTTATTAGTGATCACTAATACAAGCTTTTAAACATTTGTATACTTTTGTGTAAATTAGGGCTGTGCTCAGAAGATCGACGCAGCAATATATCGTGACATACTCTTAGCTGCTGATACACGTTACAGCAGCTACTGTATCGATACAGCAGCAAATGCTGTGCATATTTGCATTTATTAATAATACTGGGATTAAAAACAATATATAACCTTTTTAGATCTCTGTGGGCCTGAATTGTGTTTGGAGTTGTGTGATCGCTGTTGTAAAGAACAGTTGTAAATTCTGTGTAGGGCATGGTCATTATTCAGTCAGCCTGTATTGTGCTAGTATGTATTGTAGGCAATACCCAGCCCTAATGTAAATCAAGTGTATGTGTACAGATGCATGTTTTTAGTTTTTAGAGTTTCTGATTTTTTAAACAACGCATCATTGAGATATTTACCACCATTGGACATTTCAAATTTTAATAAAATGATATTCAGATTTACAGTTTAAATATGGTGTGTTTTTTTTTTTTAATATCTTGCACAATGATCACAAATAAATGTAGTGTACTTAAACTGATATTGTCATTTCTGTTTTTCTTGACTTTTGGTAATAAGCAACTGTTAGTTTTCTATCTACTCTGGCCCAACATGATAATACATATTGTCAGTCAATGGGCTACTTATATTTCCTGTGCTGTTTCATGTTTATTTCAAACTAATGCAAATATTCTTTCATAAATGTAAAGCAAATTATGGCAAATCATCAAACACACAATTTCCTGCATTCTGGTGAATTGTTGTGCATTTTCTGCATCAATTTATGGTGGAAATGTCTAATTCCATCAAAATAAAAGTCCTCTGCTACATTCATGATTTTCTTATTTTATTTTCTTTGGGGGAGGGGGGGATCTACACCTATGCTGTGTAAAAATAAATGATATACTTTTTAACTCTGTATATCTTACTTACTAAATACATGTGATATCTTACCATAGACTGTATATTATACTGTCTATGGTAAGATATGTATGTATACATATACATTTTTTTAAATTATTTTTAATACTGTGATATCTGTGAGTGCACCGTCGGGATTGCCACTTAATTTCTATGACAATAAAGGAATTCTGTTCTATCCAACATTAATATTAACAGTTTATCATAGAAATTAAATCCAATTATAATTTTATGCAGTTTATCTGTCAATACATTTTATGGGAGATGATTCGGGATAAAGATAAGAAAAGATTTGTTTTTTTTACTGTTATTAATAATATAAGCATTAACGCAGCATTTAAGTGCTTTTATTCCATTGTTTATTTTATTTATTTTCTGTCGGCCAAAGTCTGGCTCGTCTGTCTGGAATCCTCTTAAAGGGGACGCGTCGCTGTCTGCCGCTGCAGGAGAGATCAGATGGGAAGAACATTTCCAAAAAATGCTCCCCAAAAAACTTCAGGGCCTGCATAAACTGGCAGCACACGCTGCCGTCAGCTCGTACAGAGACTGCGCTTTTGAAGGCTGCGGTGTCAACTAAAACGGTGAGTTTAATGTCCGCGGGGGCTCATGTTTTTTGTAGCCAGTCGTCTGAGCTAGCTAGCTAGCATGCTAACGTCACATCTGTAACGGTGTGATTTGAGTCTGAAGCTCTGCAACTGTTTCTGTCTGTCTGCTGTCTGAAAGCTGAAGATATTTTCACACCAGCGCCAGCTTTCATTTCCAATCAACAGCTTTGTTTTTGTAGCTTGTCAACTCCTGTCTGTGTAGTCCAGCTGTTGATTATTCCTCATGCAATGATAATAACAGAGCAGCAGCAACAAAGTGCTGTGGTCATGCATGTCATGGTGTGGGCATTTCTCTGCTCTTTAATTAATTGATTACGTGATGTGTTTTTGTTCTCTGTAAAGTAGGGAATTACACTGTTGATCTGAGCTTTTCATAACTTATAATGTTGTCAAAGTGCAATCAGATCAAATCTGCCAGTGTCATGAGTGCAGGGATAGCCTGATATAATCAATACAACAATAGCCTGCATATTAAATGCATGGTTACACTTTAATAATAATCACTTATGATGCATCATAATTATTTTAAAGGTGCCATATTATGCTCATTTTCAGGTACATACTAGATGTTTACATGCTTTAATGTACAAAAATCATTATTTACATTATTTTCCTCATACTGTCACTATGAATGCCCTCATAATGCATGATAGATGTGGTCTTCATAGAAAGTGTTTCCAAATGCATATAACTCAGCTGCAAATGTATACATAGGAACAGCACACCCAAACAGTTTATTTTTCGTCATTTTGCATCTCTTTGACATAGTTTCGCATCTACTTTTAGTCATTTTGCTTCCCTTTGTAATTGTTTTGCATCTATCTTTAGTAATTTTGCATCTTTTTGTGGTGATTTTGCATCTACTTTTAGTAATTTTGCTTCCCTTGGTAATTGTTTTGCATCTATCTTTAGTCATTTTGCATCTACTTTCAGTCATTTTGCTTCCCTTTGTAATTGTTTTGCATCTATCTTTAGTCATTTAGCATCTTTTTGTGGTGGTTTTGCATCTACTTTTAGTTGTTTTGCGTGTCTTTGTGATTGTTTTGAATCTATTTTTAGTCATTTTGCGTCTCTCCATAGTAATTTTGGGCCTCTGTGGTCGTTCTGCATCTCCTTGTAGTCATTTTGCTTTTCATCATGCTTTTCTACCACTTAGATGCAGTCGCTGCCCATGGAAGTGGGAAGCAGCAGCAGCTCGGCTCCCAGCGACACTTCTGGCCCGGTGGTGCAGGTGTGCTTCCCCAGCGCGCAGGCTTCGGTGCTGGGCAGCCTGAACCGGCAGAGAGAAGATGGCCGGCTCTGTGACCTCTCCATCCACGTCCAGGGACAAGTGTTCAAAGCCCACCGCTGCGTCCTGGCCGCCTCCTCGCCCTACTTCCATGACCAGGTGTGACGCTGCTTTTCTAATCAGTACGAATGCTTTAAAAGCTACACTGAGTCGTTTTCATCCATTTCTGATCTCAAAATCAGATTCAAAAACAGACACACATGTATGGAGTAGAGAAGATGAAGGTGGACCCAAATGCAGAGATAAGAGGCAGCAGGCTGGTTGCAGAAAAAAAGCTTTAATGATAAAAAAAAAAGAAGCTGAAAACCAAATACAAAAAAGGCAAGAGGGAATCCAAAAACAAAAACTTTTTGGATCCATGATCCATTTCTGTGAAGAAAACTAAATTAAATAGTTATTTTTGGGGATTATTGTTATTGTAATATTAAGTTTGGATTACACTTTTGAAAAAAAACTCACATAATACAGAAAATTGTATTAAAAGTTCCTTAAAAAATATCAGGAAAATTCAACTCTGATGCAATATTCACAGGAAATAATACCTGCATATGTAAATCATTGTGCACTTTACAATAAATAATGAGCAATTAACACTAGCGCTTTACATGATGTGCAATATACTTTTGCATTTTTCAATAAATAATGAGCAATTAGCACTAGCACTTTACAATGTGTGCAATATACACCACTTTTCAATAAATTCTGTGCTATAACACCTGCACTCTAGCATCGGTCACTTTAACACTGAGCACTTTCAGCACTTTAACTCCTACGGTCACTTAATCCTGGTTTGTCTAACAACATTCATATAACCACTTTTTGTACTGTTGTATGTGTGTCTTTGTCAGCTTATGTCACTACTAAGCCTCTGTATGTTATTTTACCTATTTTGTTGTTGCTGTATAATTAATGTACTTCTGTTTACTGTGTAACATCCACCTGCCAAGGGACTAAAGATGGAAATTAGCCTACGGCTGAAATCTTGCATATTTACATGTAAATGTCTATTAATATGCCCTGTCCCTTTTTAAATAAATAAATTGAAATTGAAATAATGTAATATACATTTTATTTATATGGTTACAAATTACATTTTAGCAGATATGTGACTCAAGTAATTTGGTCCAAGTAAGTCCCAAGTCATTTTTTCTTCAGCAAGTCAAGTCGAGTCATTAGTTAAGGCAAGTCAAGTCCCAAGTCAAGTCATCATAGTTTTAACATTTATATGTTTTAAAGGTAACCCTCCCTACACTGCTCGTGGATTAACCCTGTTGATAGTCTGGCTCACCAGGTGAACAGTGCCTGAATAAAGCCTTACCTGTCTCCACGCAATCTGTGCGGAGACAGGAAGTCTGTGTTCCCGTTCTCAAAGTCCCTTCGCTACGGGGTACAACAACGGCCTTCGTGTTATCAACCTACACGCTAGAAATGTCAAGTTCCGAAACATGGTGACTGTGATTGGTTTAAGGAAATTCAAACAGGCCAGGGAGGTGTATTTTTTTCCTATCCAGAAGTAAAAGCGCACTGGATCCAGACCTTACTCCAGCTCTGTGGAGATAGGTCTGGCTGCATGACTACCCTGTTGACAATCACAAAAAGCATCATGTGACTGTGAAACATGGAGGTATCAAAGAGTCTGCTGTGGGACTGTTCACTGTACAACTACTAAAGGACGTGTTTGGACAGTGATGTTTCAATCAGTCCACCTTCAGTCAAGACAGACATATATAATATAATAAGGAAATTGTCTCAGACTGGGGCTGAACACTTGTCCTGGAGGTTATGAGCAGAAAATGTGCAGGAATCTCCAATATAAGGTAACATTTTAAGGGGGCACAAGTAAAGTATTAATCATTCCAGAAAAATGTCCCCTGCTGGCTGGGAAGGGGAAATACCGAGGGAACCGTATTACGAACTCCGTTGAGAAATCTGTAATTTCTAAATTCCCCTGAGTTTCCCCAGATAAGACATGTAAGTTAGAAGACAACTTAAGAGTTCATATGACTTATTTAAGGCTTGTATCCAGTTCGGCGTACATCCATGAGATCAAGCACCTTTAGATTTACTAAAACTCAAACTTTTAAATGATATTCCCTACCAATCCCAGAGGCCATTCTCTCCCACCACAATGCGACGTGAAGAGGGCAAGCTAAATTTATACAACTAATAAGCTACTTTGTAGAAACGTGGGGCTATTTTGTTTCATCGTTTGATTGTCTAATTTACCAAAAAATTGTAAAATGATGTATATTACGTTGTTAGTAATGTTTTTTTTCCAACGAGTAAGATAACCTTAAATTGAGCGTTTTTAAAAAGGAGTTTGGCGTGATGTAGTTAGTTGTTTCCATTCATAAACGGATTCAGAAAACCATTTCAACTTGATAAATCGTGAGTATATGCTGTGTTCAAATAGCAAGAATGAATTTGAGGGGGGAAAGAGCATTTAGCCTACCTGTCAGTGAGTGTTGACTGTGTGCCACTCATTGGGGCTTCCCTTACGAGTTTCCGACGACTTTACCCAAATAACATTTTCATGATAACGTCCGACTCTTATTTATTAAAACGGCTCCTTTATTTTGTCTCCTCGGTGTCCGTCCATATCCAGAAACGTCAACTAGTCGTTATTTCCAGCATACAGTTTAAAAATAATCCTAATATTTTGATGTTGGCTGAAAAAATCCACAGGAGAGAACGAAGAATAAAGTTATATATGTATTCCCCCAAATCCAGAGTTGGAAGAAATATAGAAAAGTCCTATTTTCTTTCCTTTTGGGTGTGAATGTGTTTCATTAGACAGTCTTCATCAGCAGAGACATCTGGAAACCCGTCAACTATTGCTCACAACTTTGAATGTTTTCCCAACTTTTCTCAGATTACCTCCAAGTTCAAGGTGAGGATGTCTCTATTTTTCCTGAGGAAATACTTCCATGATGACACTCCAGCCTATTCCTGATTATCCGGGAAGAATTACGTCAAACTTTGGCTGCTAAAATCCAAAATGAACGTCCAGAGTCCACCGCGCTGAGTTTCTAGCATCCTCCTCCAGCTCTGTTCTCTTTAATCCTCACTAAATGTGTACGACTGGGTTTCTTTGCTCCACAGTGTAATGCAAATGGAAAAAAGGAAATGCTTTGTCCTCCCCTCCCCAAAAGAGTCAAAAAGAGGAGAAAAACCCACCTTCCATCCCGTTGCGTTCAAGAGCTCCTCGTACTTCGCTAAACTGTCAGATTTAAAAGTGATGATGCGGTTTTTATTTCACTTTTATTCCAAATTAAACAATGGTGGAAAGTAATTAAGTACATGTAATCAAGTGCAATCTTGAGGTACTTTTTATGTCCATGTTATGTTACTTTATACTTATACTCCACTACATTTCAGAAGAGTTCATTTGCAAAAACAGATCAAAGCTATTTAAAATGAATAAACCAACACTAGTTTGATTAACATTCCATTGAGTGCACTATTAAAAAAAAGATTTAGAAAAATAGTAGGCTACAGTATATAGTTTGACTGACATGCCCTGGATTGCATCTGAAATATTCATATATGTATTCATATATACACTATATTTTTTTTACATATACATATATATATATATGCAATGAAAGGCATGCTTATGCAGATATTCCATAGGACGAAACTCCAGCTTCCACCTCACTAATAAAAGTCCCATATTGTAAAAAGTGAGATTTCCATGTCTTTTTTGTTATAAAGCAGGTCATGGTGCTATATAAATACTGTGAAAGTATCAAATCGATCAATCCACAAAGAAATGCACAGAGCCCGTATTCAGCTTTAAATGAGCTGTCAGGACTTCCGTAAGGTTGTGATGTCACAACTATACTAGTCGAAAGTGCCACTACAGTGCCATTGCATCATTGCTGCAATGATGGTGCAGAGACGCCGATAGCGCAGATTATCAATATCAAAACAAATATCAATATTTCATATTTCCGAGTTGGAATTCCAACTTCATGGGGCGTTCCAGTTGAAATTTCCTGACTGGAACGCACCACTATATAACATGACATTTAAATATTTAATCATTATTACATAGGATCAGGACATAATGAATCAGCAGACATTCCCTACAGCTAGTTAAGACCAGTCGTTCCTAAACTTTGCTATGACAAGTCAAAATGTCTGTCTCAGAAAAAAGTCTATAAATGTGATTATTTGGGAAGAATAAAGACAAAAAGTGTGCTCCAAGGCTAAAAAGGATATCAACACTAATGCTGTTTGTATGTGCTTTTATGTGTCTTCTCTCTGTAACTATTTCTTCTGCTGTCTCTTTTGCAAATCTTACTCTCAATGAGACTACCTAATAAAATACAGACTGCATGTTCAGTGTTTATTAATAAAGTAGCACAAGATGGGTGGACTTGTGATATGAAAAAAACAAACAAAAGAAACAGGTGTTGCTCACAGGCAAAGGTTATTGGCAGGGTTATTTGGCTGACTGTAAACTGATTTAGTAGCTGTGGTGTGCTGCCAGTATGAAGTATGGCCCTACTTTTAGTATTGGTTCAGTTTCTAAACCCATGTGCCGCCTTAAAAACAACAGTGGCATTATGTAAACAAACTGAAAATGAATTAATAGTTGGTAGTTATGGTAAAAACTGATGTGGGCTAAAGATTTAACTCAGTGAAAGTGGAATAATATTAATATATAGTATTTTTTAGCCGTTTTAGGAAGGAGACATTTTTGTCCTCTAGGTAACAAGGGGGATTTTTTTTTTTCTTTTTTTAATCTGCACAAAAAATAAATAGACTAAAAATGCATCAAAATCAATGTTGTTGATATTCATTGAGATATTCCAGACTGTGAGGCACAATAGTTTGTATTTTAGTTATTTATGTTTTTATTACATATTTTACTCATTTGTTTTTGTTTGTTTTGTGATTCTTGTGTGTGATTTGGCTGCATTAATAAAGCATTCCACCTATATATCTACCTGTAGGTGGCAGCACTGTCGGCCCAGAAGAAGAGGCAGCTAGTGTCTCACACGAAGAAGAAACCCAACCATCCACAGCAGGCCAGCCGCAGCTAGCTAGCAGACAACGTAAACACCAGAACATATTTGGGTAGATTGGGCCATTTTAGCAGTTTAGCTTTTGTTTTCGTTGTCGCAGTTTATGTAGAATAACTACACGATGCGGTGGTTTAGCTAAAAGTTTTACGGGCAGCCATGTTTGTTTGGATCTCGGGATTACCAAGGCCTTGAAGTTGTCCTGCTAACGGATGGTAAGATATTGATTTGATTCCTAGGAATAGCTAGCTACATAGCTAAGCTAGCACCCATTGCAAAGGTTTTCAATAAAACCAAAATAAAATGTCACTCTGATCTTACATTTTCTGATCTTACAATAAATGTTATTGCATATTTTTGCATGGGCCAATTTGATGAAAGCGTACGCCAGGTACGTTTCCCGTTGTGTTGGCAGAATTTGACCCAGAAAATATAACGTTAACAGCTAAATATTTATGTTTGTCCTTAAATGTCGGGACCTGGTAGAACAAACGTACAGGTTTGTAATTATCAAGCCCTTGTCTTACTTTCGGCGCATAAATCGTTCTCTAAGCAGCATTTGAATTAAACAAAATCTCAATTTGTGTGTGTTGTTCGCCTCGTTACGCCCACAATGTTTTGTATAGCTAGTTACTGAGATGCCCAGTGGTGGGCGGTCAGTGTAAACACCTAGAAAGTGGAGACTTTATTGCAATGTATGGTGAATTATATTCTCTAACGCGGGTGGCCAGGGCCCCTTAAACAAGATAAAATTAAACAGCTGGATTTGTAAATGCAGTTTGGCACAATCTCTTTAAAGACTGCTGACACTGATTCTGTGTTTTTCTTGTTGTCATCAAATTCCACGTTAAGTCCAAAACCAACACTGAAAAAAGACTGTATATTCTGAACTTGACGTGATGTAAATGAGATTATTATTGCCCGATTCGGTAGAATAAGGTTGACTGGACCATAGAGCTTCTAGCTGGTGTGTACATTAAAGCACAAGGATCCAAGAGCCATTTAACCATGTACTGAGTGAGGGGAATGGATGAAGGAACGGATTAATGATGTTTTTTTCTGTATAGTAAATAAATATAAATCAATATATTACCATGCATTCCATATCTAAGAATAATAAATAAAAAGTACATATAAATTAGCTCGCATTATTAATAGGGCTGCACAATAAATCTTTTTTTTTTTTAATCGTCATCAACTTGTGCGATAAACACATTGTAGAAGATTTTTTTGAGTTAATTAAAAGAAAGTATCTATCTGCAGTAGAAAACTGCACTTTAGAGAAAGGCTTCTTTATAGGGAATATTTCATTCCATTAAAAGGCATCAAGGAACCCTCTTTAGACAATAAAATTTACCTCACACTGTTTATTCCACTCAACTACAGCCATTGTATATGAAAGATAATGTCCACTTTACTAACATTATACTTTGGACCTCATGTTACCTTACATGATCAGAATAAATGACTTTCTGCTGTTGTCAAGAGCTGCCAATGTATCCCATCCATGGTTATATGTTATGGTTTACGCTAAAATGTTGTCTAATGTTGCATTATTTTGTTTACTCTCGATTTAGCCCATGATTCAGCTGGAGAAACCGGTGCTGACTGGTACCATGCCTGTGGTATGGCCCACCATCCTTGACTTGGGCAGGGATGAGTGCAAAAGAATTCTCCGTAAACTTGGTAAGGTTGTGCAATACAAAATAAATATCACTGTAAACAGCATTTTTACACACATAGTTTATGCAACTAAGTTGGGGCAAGAATCTTAATCAGGACAACAAATTCATATTTGAGTTTATCTGATTGAACATCCTTTTTATTTAATTAGATGTGTTTGCATGGACCCCAATATTTCACTAATAACCTGAATAATAGCTCAATCAGAATGAAAATGCCTCTAAACACCTCAGTCAGAAGAGACTGGTCTGATCAGAAGGATTTTTCAATCAGGTTGAGGGGGTGGTGTAAACCTTTGATACATCTCTCCTATAGGAAAATATTAGCACCTAACATGCCCCACATGGGGGTAACATTAGGTGACATTGCTTCTGAAAGGGACAGAAATATAGAGATAACAAAACAAAACTGGTCTGTAGCTGATCCAACTTTGTTGTTGTTGTTGTTAGCGTACACTTAAACTGATATTGACGCTATATATTTAGAATATTTCCACAGCTTTACCATGCCATCAGACAGCCCTTTCTGATGGGGAATTGAAGCCATTATATCCATCTATGCTCTCTTCAAAGCCACCAGACTCCTTTGACAAAAACAGTAATTTTACCTCACAGAACACAGGAGATGCTGGTCTACCGCTGCCTTGATCGGTTAGTTTGTTTGTGTTGTTGTGTGACTTTGGTGAATCCAAACTAACCCTTTAAAATATGAAAGGCTCAAAGCAACCTTCGATAAAAACCTTCTTCTTCTGTTATATTTTGTTAGATTAGATGCTTCACAGTGGAGGGAAACCACTTTGCACAAGTCAAAAAAAGTTATATTGTGATTAAATGCTTTGGGCCATGTAAACGCACGTCTTATAGAATCACTTTATTTTGCGTCCATGTAAACAGTTAAGTTGGAATCTCTAATCAGAATGATGTCAATCGGGTTGAAGAAATATTGTCCATGTAAGCTTCTTCAGCTTCTGTTTCTCTGTTTTAGCATTCGGTTGCCTCTGAACTTGTCCCGGCTACAGCCCGCTCTGAATAACAACACCGCTCTCACGGTGCACAAAAACAGACAATTGCTTCACGGTGTGTTTTGTATCCGACTCTAACAAGAGGTTCATCGCGAGTGTTGTCTGCAGAAGAGACTTGTGATTGCAGGTTAATGTGTGACAGCAGTGCAGCTTCTCTAAGAGTTAATCCATGCAGAGCGACATGCGGGGGGGGGGTTTAGGCCATCTCTAATCCAGAACCGGACAGGAGGGGGGATGGTCGAGAGCAGAGGCAGGTCGGGCCTGGCAGATGTTGCTCTATAACCTCCGCCAGGCAACCGGGATTTCACTCGGTGGGGAAACAGAGACGGAGACATGTATTCTCCTAATTTGTGAGAGCTGTCCTTGATTTAGTGAGAGAGACCTGACTTCTGTAGCCAGAGAGGACTTTCTGAAGGTGTTTGCTTTTGTTTTCAGCAATCACAACATGGTGTTTGGAAATGCCTTTGTTGGTGCAATGTGAAGTGTGTGGGAATTTATTTTATCAACTGCAAAGTGATACTTCTGGTCCCTCTCAGACTAATAGCACACTGCTAACTCTGAATCCACAAACAGCAGCTATTTGTGTAGCTTTTCAAACAGTCGGCCAGTTCTGTCCAGGGATTTGTTATGTGGTCAAAGTAGTAATTTACACATCCAGATAAAAATACATATTTCATACACTTTCAGTTATGTATGTGTATCTGTGAGCCAGATGAGAAATCCATCTTGGTTTTGTAGTGCTACGTGCAGATCTGGGTGGGACACACTCGGCATTTTCAGACAGAAGGAACTTTTTCATAGTTCTAACAACCCCCCTTTTTCTTGTGTCCGCACCGTAACAACTATAAACGATCATAGTTCTTGGACCACAGTCTTTAGCTCCTATTTCAGAGTAGGTACTCTCCCAGTGCAAGAGGAACCGTGAATGACCTAAGTGTATGGTGATTGGTCCAGAGACCTGTTAGCCGTGTAACAGACAACACAAAACAACAAAAGAAGAAAACAGGGACAAATGGACCGACACTGAAATCCAGGCTGTACTGAACATTTATGTGACGGGGGGAAATACAACACGTTCTTGACTTGTTAAAGCGAAATACCAGCTGGCTTAACGTTACGTCAATTCATTGTTCCGGTGCGGTTCAATGCAGAAAAAAAGCCTGTGAAGGTATACTGTTCTGGGATGAGCTCCACAGTGGGCAGTTCCCTGAAGGGAGTCCCCAGAACTATGAAACTCTGAAAACGCCTACTGTATGTAGTCCATAAGGTGGTATAAAGCACAAGAAACCACAAGCTGCTTCCTACCTGTTGCTCTAATGCGCAGCCAGGCGTACAGTAGATAAATTCAGTACTGCCTGAGGCAGCTGTGACTCAGCAGGTAGAGCGGGTCATCCATTAGTTGCAGGGCTGGCAGTTCGATCCCTGGCTCCTCCTGTCTACATGTCAAAGTGTCCCCAAATTGTTCCCGATGGTCAGGCCAGCGTGTGTGTGAATGGGTGAATGAGAGGCAAATAAAGTAAAGTGCTTTATCCTTTAAGGTAGGAAAGCGCTACACTATATAAGTGCTGTCCATTTACCATTACCTGTTATTATCGTAGGGGCGAGACCCCAAAAGTGACTACTTTGACAGACCACTTATGGAGGACTCATGATGGAGTTCTGATTAGAGGGGGGTTGAACTTCTCTCTCAAGCTCTCGCTTTTTAAAAAAAAAATTTTTTTTACTTTTCATATGTACAACCAAGTGCAACACTGTATCCTTTGAGGAGAGACTTACCGAAAGTGTGCGCCATTGTCCCCATTTGTACAGTTCATTGTGCAGAGACGACAAAGACGTGCCAAGACAGAGTTCTTGGAGAGAAATTGGGGAATGCAATCAGGAGGATAACAGCAGCTGCCTTCAAGTGTGGCCATTCCCACTAGGGTTGGGCGATTGGACGAAAACATCGGCTAACGGCGATAGCTGAGTACATTGCCGGTTGTTGTTTTTGGAGTGATTTTTTGGGCGATTTTTTTTCTGTTGTCATTTCATATATATCAGTAATCGCCGGTTACTGGGCTGATGGTGGCTGGTTGGAAAATTTTAACTAAAACAGAGCGTTTCAGACAGAGGGTGAATACAGATATATCCAGGCAGAGAGTATAAGAAAAACAAAGTGTTTTTTGAACATTAAAGCATGAATAAAGCAGAATATGGGACCCTTAATTCAAAACCCAAAGCTATCAGGAAATATCTTTTCATGAGAAAATTGTTTCCCATTTTGCAAATAAATCCACATCATCCTCAATAACAAAATACAACATTCTGTTGATTTTATTGATTTTTTTCTGTTGGATCATTTCCCTTTGTTTTCGACACTTCCCTCCTGCTCTGACTGCATCTCTCCTCACCAGTTGACAACTACAAGCAAACACTGTAGCTCAAGTCTTGTGCTGAGGAGACAGAGCGAGACATCTCGGGGGAGACCTGCGTGTGCATACATTACCAACCCCCCCCCCCCCACCAACCTGCACTATACACACGGCTCTGAGGCTTATCTCTCAGAAACACAAGAGCCTGCTCTGTCATGTGGGTCACACCGGGCATTTCTCCTGGCCGTGGCAGGGACGTGGCCCTCTACACCCACCCACTACAAACAACCATTAATTGATGTGGCAGAGATCCGGATGTCCAATTGGTTTTGATTCCCCCCCCGCCCCTTCGCGGGGGAGCTGGGACACTTGGTGGGTGATGCACTTTTCTGTTTCAATTAAAATCAAGGTTGAGTCACAATGAATCAGAAAATTCTGCTCTTATGCAGATTAGCCAGCAGGTTCTTAGCGAGGATTGAGATATCCCTGTGTGATTTGGTACATAAGGGAGAACACTGCCATACTGCTCCTCCCCGCCCCCCTCCCCTCCCCTCCCCTCCCCCCCAGAGGAAGCATGCAGATACTGAATCAAGTCCCGCAGGACTGTGAACAGCCAATTTGGGCCAGCGCTGACTCTTTTAAATCACAAACAACAGGAAGAAGAGAGTTCCTTTCTCTTACATTTCATGCAGCAACAGGGTGAAAGTTAGTTTTTGAAAGACAATCAAACTGAAGCTGCCTTTTCATTTGGATCACAGCACCGCTTGCTGCAACCGCTGGGAGGGAGAAATTAGTTTACCTCGGAGTGTGACTCATATGTATGAGGACAAGAACAAGCGTGTTAAAATGTTACTCTCTGCGATGAGATAAAGTTGGAAGCATACACAAGCTAAGCTGATAAGACAAGAGAAAGTGGTTATAAAATCAATTATATTAGTTATTCTTATGAGATTGTTGCCAGTAGAAGCTGATACGATGTGTTCCCGGCTTAAAGAGCTTTCAACAAATATCCTTGATTTCAGCTGTCCTTCAGTAAATATTCAACACAGCTTGAATCTTAAAGGAGAAATCGTTTTAGCACAATATCAATCTGTCATTAAATTTTGATTATATATATTAATTAAGACTGAGCTATTTTTTTTAGAAGTAGATAAGAGTAACAATGGAAGCTTTCTTTTACCAGAGGAAAAAAAATAATTTCTCCTTAATCAAAAACATACAAACCAACAAGTCTTCCAAACCATACGACCACATAAGTCGTTTGTTCCTACCCTCTAATACGACCCATATGACCGTTTCCTAAATTAGCGCCCCTAGTGGTGGCAGGAAGTATGACCCATAGGAGCGTTTTTCTGTCCTCGTTAATGCTGTTAAACAGTGGCAGTTTGTTTAGGTTTAGGCACCAAAACTACTTGGGTCGGGTTAGAAAAAGATTGCGGTTTGGGTTAAAAACAGTACATTTGTTACATTACTTCAGTTATGTGCGTACGTACATGATGTAATCACACATGTGATGCAGAACGTGTCGTTGTTCCGTTTGTAACCTAAAGGTAAAATAACTCGCTGTTTGCTTTTATTTTCAAATGGCACACGGTCACCGGTCTGCTGGGTGAAAGTCCTGTGTTTGTTTGACCATCCACCACCCCTCCCTCCTGTCCTACACTGTCTTTCTCACTCTTAATATTATGTTACATGACTTCCTGCTTTGCTCCCATCATAATTACTACGGCCACTAGAGGGTGTTGCCTAACAACAAACGTAAATATGGGTCATAATTGCTGCTTGTACAAACAACCTATGGTGTCGTTTTTCTTGTCTCACAAAAACATAATGTATGTGTTATGGCTGCAGTGCATTTTGGACCATTGGAGCTATTTGAACAAAGAATTTGTCACTGTATGACTGTAGTGCTTCGGTGCAACTTTTCCTACATCATGAGTCTATGATGCCGTTCCTTAAAGCAGACTGGTGCTGCTGCAGTAGTATTTTGTTTATACGCCTTATGTTTCTCCTCTCAAACTCCCCTGGCAGCAGCAGCTTGGGATTATTTGGGACGTTGCATCAGACCCAAACAGCCACTTGTTATTTATTCTTTATTTATTTATTTTCGTGCCTGCCTTCATT
>JAOVVB010243691.1:0-21548 GCA_028570985.1 Heterobranchus longifilis | reverse complement strand
GGGCCGCACGTAACGTCATGTGATGAACAGCGTCAACGCAGCATCAACAGCGTACAACGTGATGGCATGAAAGACAGAAGCCTTAGCTTTCTGCAGCAAAAAGAATGAATGCTCTAGCTATTATGGTTCTTATTTTAGATCGTGTAAACCATCCCCCTGCAGGAGGTCCGTCACCTTTAGGTATGACGACGCTCCTTTGATCGTATTTCCTGCCACCGCTATGGGCGCTAATTTAGGAAACCCTGGTATGGGTTGTATTAGAGGGTAGGAACAAACGACTTGTGTGGTCGTATGGTTTGGAGGACTTGTTGAACCAATCACATTCGTCTTGGCCCCAGATACAGCGACGGTGCCCTTGATAGATAGCGGATGGGAAGGAGAATGCCACGTGAGAGACGCACCCAATGTCTTTATACCCACACTGTACAACCCAGTGAGCCGGACTAATTCAGGGCAGAAACTCGACACCACCACTTTGGACTGACGTGGCATCACACCCTTCAAGTGTTGCTGTATGTGACAGACAGCCTTGTATAAAAATAAGCCATGGGAGAAAAAAAGATAGTGTGTCGGCTTTTGCCAGGTGGCTCCTGTGGTGCCTGCTGGATCGATAGTGCATTAGCAAAGAAGGCTGCAGGCATGCTAGCCGTCGGGGGTTGTGTGCAGAGATGGGAGATGTCCAGGCAAAGGCAGGCTTGCGTGAAGCACTGGGGGGGTAATCACACCTCGCTGGACAGGTTGGTGTGGAAGAACAGCCTCCACTCCCTCTTCCCTCTTCCCCGGAGAGGCAGGCAGGATGCGGACTTCATAGCTTGAGCTCTTTAAAATTTCATAGCGCTGGGGAGTCATGCAGATAATCCGGGAGATGGCATTTTTATGTTCAGCCTAGGCCTTAGCGGGGTTTAAAAGCACACATAGATGCTCATGCATATACACCAGGCACCTGGGTTATGAAGATTAATCGAAGCCATCACAACCCCTTGCCCCATAAGTCCCCATGGCCTGGCCTTTGCCTTTCGTGTTGGGCGGAAAGCAGCGTGTTTTGGATGACAGGAGGCCACAGGGAGGCGGGACTGTCACTCGCCGCTGATCACAGCATTACTAATCACAGATGAGCTGCAGGTCCAACAGGAACACACACTCACATGTGTATGGATCGTAGCACACATCAGAGACTATAGGGCAAGGTCACTGTGCTCTCTTTGCTCCCCTGCTCCCTCCCTTGTTACCCCATCACTCTTTCCTCCGCCACTCTGTCTCCCCCTAACGTTCCTCCTCCATCCTCCTCAGGGCTGGGCGATTGATCACATTTTATTTTCAATTATGATTTTGGCTTCCAATGATTATGAAAACAAGATCCAAAATGTTGAATATATCTTTAGGAGTTTTGTGGCAGTGAACTACAACATATTTTATCTAATTTATTTTAACACATTCTATAGATTTTCATTCTGGATCACTGCTGAAAACTGAAAAATCTTCAGATTCCGTTTGGGTCTGCTGATGAGTAATTGTGATCTCAATATTGACCAAAATCATCGTGATTATGATTTTTGCCACAATCGAGCAGCCCTACTCCTCCTCCTTCCATTTTATATCTCTCCCGCTTCCCCATTCTTCTCAGTCTGCTCAGTGGAACATGTCCCTCTTGTGCTTTTATTGCTCTCTCTCTCTTTTAATGCCTCCCCTATTGTCTCTACCCAGTCTCCTTTACCAAACTCACTCGGCCACGGCTGTGTCCGCCTCAAGTCTAAAAAAACGTCTGAGGAATTTACAGCCAGCAAATAGATAGAGACTGTGACCTGCCCACACCACAGGTCCCTCTTCCGCTTTGCTCTTTTTGTGTCCGACAAGGCAAGCAGGAATGTTGGGAGTCTTTTCTTAAGCAACGTAAAAAAAAAATGCAGCCGGTGCCATACCTCACTGACACACTAGTTTTCACACCTCCATGGTGTGGGGGGGGTGGTTGGTAGTTAAACCCATGTGTGACATGTCTGTGGCAAACAAACAAATATTGAGTTAACCCCAGTCTAACTGGAGGAACAATGTTTTCTCTCCTTTCTCTCTCCAGTTGGTCCATACATCGGGAGGTACTGTGGGCAGAACACCCCAGGCAGAATCATCTCCTACACAGGAATCCTGGCACTGACAATCAACACGGACAGCGCCATCGCAAAGGAAGGCTTTTCGGCCAACTTCACTGTCATCGAAAGGACCGTTCCAGAGGGTGAGCTGGCATAAAATCACTGAAAATCAGACATAATATACAAAAAAGAATCTGTATATTGCAGACCACTTTCATTTCCAATGCGTCAAATGCTGATACAGATGCACAAGGCAGCCTTTTAGCATCTGTATGAGATGCACCGGGCTTTCAACTAAGTCCAATGTAAACTCATCTGCTGCAATATTAGACGTTTAGAGCAACTGCTCCGGAAGTGAGGTAACATAGTATAAAGATGAGATTTTCAGGGTACGCTTGTTCTAGGGCGGCCACCTTTTAGTCGATTAGTCGACTAATCGGTTGCTTTGGTCTTAGTAAACTAAGATTTCTTTAGTAAGATTAGTTGCTATTTGTGCTTTTTTAATGCTGGATGACATATTTCCAAAACAGTTATGAGTATGAGCATATCTCTGGTAAACACAAGATTTAAAGTGGTGCTTTTGCATTGTGGACAAAATCGAAGTGAGTGTAGGCCGACTAAGAATTTCTTTAATCGACAGCTCTAATTTGTTGAATGGAAGAAAATGTGTATTGGATGAGAATTAATTGAAAGTAGGTAGTTGCATACAAATTAGAGGGCAATAAAGTAACCCCCCAGAGGAGTATTACTAAAAGTCAGAAGCAGATGTCGTCTGCAACTGAAGCCACACATGGTCCTATTACGAATTCCCACACGTTTAACAGAGCTTAAAAGTTATTAAATAAACACCTCCTGCTTCTTCTTCATTTGGCTAACATGTTATGGGGTACAAGTCTGCCTCCCGTGGTTTACAAGACCTACGTTTACACACTGTGAGGCTCCGAAAGGCAGCTTCCCCACCAGTAACCACCCTGGACACACAACCCCTAAGGCTTTTACATGCTGCATCGTCATTGCGGGGCTCGACCCCTCGACCCCATTTTACAAAACGCTCTGACTAAACATTTCATTAAGGAAGACGAGCGCTGGTAGGAGTCATAAATCTGTCCGGAGGCGAGACCACCCCAAACACACATGCAGTCAGTCTTTGAATAGCAATAGAGATGGATGACATTCAACAAATCTACTAATCGTCTCCAAAAAAGGATTTTGTCTCGCCTAGAGGGAAGACGCGCCTCACAGTAATGAGCACAGCGATGACTGCTGATGTCATTTCTCCTCCGAGTTACTTGAGTCGCTTTAATCACAAATCCGAGATCGGATTACGCAAATCAACTTTTCACATTTGCCATTAAGAGGCATGGTGAAATATCTGACCCGTGATCAGTAAATACCTTCATTTAGTTGCTCAGTCTCACATCACCGACTGAGACGTATCCAAGATAGGGAGAAAAATCTCCAAACTTTGCCTGCGCTCTTCCAGACTTGTACCACTTGAATCATTTATAATCCCCTTATGCATAATACACGGTGGATTTTCTCGCCTCCGCATGGCAAAGGGAAGGGAACACTGGTGCTGAAAGCTGCTGATGAGAGGTGATAAGGTGATGAAAGGAAGCCTTGTCTTTTGTTCTTAGCATTTTTTTCTTGCTCTCATTCTCTCCAATCAAACTCCCAACCCATCGAACCACACTTTGCTATCTTCTCAGCTATCAGCCCCACTTTGGTCGGTAGCCCACATGATCAGACATCGCCCTGAGCGGCAAACAAACGTCTCTTTGTTGTTTTTGTTGATCCCGATCCAGTTATCTATGTGATGTGCGTCTGAGTACAAAAGTTTGACAAGAACGGGCATGAGGGTGGAGAGGTGCGAGACGGTGTTCTCAGCCTCACACTGAGACTCCACTTGAGCACGTACATATGCGAGCGCGCCTTGACACTGTAAAGCGCAAACGCACGCGTTGACCCAGTGACTGAGGTGTGTTCACAGAGTGGCAGATGGGGAGACCATCTGTGTTAGCTCATAGGCAGCAGCCACATAGCAGCTCCATACTGCTCCTCGTGCTGTGCCCTCCGAGTGTGTGTGTGTGTGTGTGTGTGCGTCCATGTACACACAGGCACATGGGCTTAGGGATGCACGATATTGTATTTTTGGCCGATATACCGATATTTTCCATCTCTTTTGGTCGATTGTTGGTGCAGATATATGCACTTTTTTCCCACCTAATTGCAGAGAACATCAAGTCTCTCCTGTAGTGGAATTAATATATTATTTTTCCTACTGGTATTGTGATGCCATATTTATTTTTATGTAACATTTTCAAACAAAACTGTAAAATTCTTGGATGATGCTCTCCCTGAGACAATCCTGACAAGCTACAACCAGGGCAAATTTGATGTCACAGAAACTTGCATGATCAAACTTATAATTCTTTATAGTCAGTGCAAGCTACTGCTACAAGCTAACATGACGCTTCCCGGTATTTCAGTTTAACGAGTGATCATGTTTACTGGTGACTTTCAGCCAAATGCGTCAGTTTGCTCTTAATAACTTACGTAAATGGTTGGCATGGGTAATAAACACAGATGAGTATGCATTTAAAATTGATAATTGAAGGCTTTTGCGAGGACACCTACATATTCTGTTCTTGTTTTCATCAGCTGTCATGGTTTAATTTTAAAACCATTATCTGCCGATACCAATGACGTGCAGATAACATTGTGCATCCCTAGGCCGTGTGTTTATGGAAGTGGGAGCCTGGTGTGCTTTATGGGTTCACTATCAAACAAAAGAAATAAGTAAATAAACAATAACAAGAATTATGGGCCACAAGAATGTGTGAAAGTGTGCCTTCAAATACCTCTGTGTTGTTGTGGTGACATTATACGACTCCTGCCCAGATCAAAAGGTCATATTGTTCATTCCAACCGTTGCTGCCGCTCTGTCCACAGCGGTGTCAGCATGTCTGACCTCCATGGGTTAGAGAGAAGCTGACACAGCTGAGTCTTTAGTCCCGGAGCCCAGGATGCCTCAAAACGGCTGCCCCATGTCAACACAAACAAGAGAAGCCACCTCCTACCATGGGTGGTTGGGCCATTAAGTGTGATATATGGCCCCAAAATACAGATACTAAACACAACTAAACTCCCCCAAGAGACCAAGTTGGGGAAAATAGTCACCGTGTGCAAAAAAAGATGAACTACCTACAGGGAGGTGAGAGAAACAGATCCAGTCAGTGGAAGAAATAACTGGAATGGAAGTCACTTTAACACCTAATACTGGCGTAATCTTAGCCCACACTGAATGTTTTATGAATACATTTTTACGTCTTAATGCGCCATCCGGCTTCCATTAGAAACTAAAGAGAGAGAAACAGAAAGGATTCACTGAGGCGTCGCTGATGTGCTGTTCTTTTCCGGCCAGCAGAGCGCTGAGTGCCTGTCGTGTGGTGTCCTCCTCCCCAGAGATGAGCTCTGATTCTCGGGGATACTGAAAGCACATGCTGGGTACATTCTGGTGTTCTCAGGATTCAGCTAAAACAAAATCTTTTCATTACCCTCAGACTTTGACTGTAGCGACCCTTTGGGAATGGAATCGGGAGAGATAACATCGGACCAAATCATGGCCTCATCCCAGTACAACCCCAGCTGGTCCCCAGAGCGCTCCAGACTCAACTACTATGAAAATGCATGGACGCCAGCAGAGGACTCGAACAAAGAGTGGATACAGGTACCACATTATTTCTCATGTCACAGAGAGGTGATTATTAGGAGATTATTAGATTTAAATATCACAGAAAATTATATTAAAGGTAGTTTCAAGCCATTTTTTCCTATGAACTCCAGAGAATCAGGTCCTGAGGACAGGAGATACACTGTGTCAGATGTGTTCTCACTTACTGGAAATACTAAGTTTGGTTTTGGCGATGGGTGGCATCTGTGTAGAGTGTGCAGGAAGCAATTTATTTCTTCCCTAGAATGGCGAAGGCATGACCCGCTCTAGTCCCCTGTAGTCTAGACCCTGATTTGCCTAATCCTAACCAACCAAATCAACGAAGGCAACGAGTACTAGCCAATCAGAGTCAGAGTAGTGCCAGTCATCGGCAGAGTAGGGTGGCTTGTTTGTTTTCTTCTGGTTTCACATCAGCCACATGGTAGAAAGATCAACACGCCCACTCGCTCGCTGTGAATTCTCCGGACAATGACCGGCTCTATTCACACATTGACTCAATCGGACATTACACAGACTTTGCAGCAGGGAGCTGCCTTGCAGGTTAAAGTCTGTTTCATACCCGGTCCAAATTTTTCTGACATTTACATTCTTGCATACAGCTCCTCCTGGTAATGTCTAGATAAGTTCAGGGTTGCAGTGCAGAATGTCAAAGGGGCTTCAGTTACTGAGTAGAGGTAGATAATATCTGAAAAGTAAACCATGGAAGTATAGAACAATCCACACAACTGCCTGCAGTAGGTTTTTGGTGGTGAGTCACAGTCTGAGGGTGTGTGCAGTATTAGAAGTGACTACTGCCTGCTTGAACACAGTATGAGTGTTCTGTGTTTGTCCTTCAGTCTCTGGAGGTGCAGTGTCTCCATTGACGAGAGACCCAACAATTTTGATGATGAATGTCATCTGTCCTGATGGACCTCCAGGTTGTTGAGTCCACACCTCACAAAAATTGCCTGTGTCCACTCTCTCTGTCACTGTCTACCTATCTGTCTGTGTCTTTTCTCTCCCTCTGTCTTCCTGTCCTACCTGATAACTTCCCCCTTTCTTGATAACAGTGGCCACCTCCGGGGATGCTGGGATTTAGTCCAGGCATCCTGCCCAGCCTCACACTCACACACACGCACGCACGCACACACACACACACACACACACCCACTAACACACAAACAGGCTCTGTCATATTTTCCTGTCTGTCGGCTTATCTGCACAAAGCGATCATCACCCACTGGGGGAACTTTATGTGGAAAGATTAAGGATTTAGTTCTTCCATCCCCAGATGGGGATAAGTCACATATCCCAAGTCCACTCACAGCACAAACCCCTCCAGTGGCACAACCGCACTACCTGGATGCATTTGGAGCATGTTTGATTTATTAACCGAAAGCCTCCAGGCCTTGTAAATGCCCAGACTGTTTTTCTTCTTCTACTGTTTTTCTACAGTCTTTGCTTCATTGCTGAAAAGTTTGGCCCCCACATATTCCTCAGGGGAGGAATAATAGAGCTGACCCAAAGCCAAATATTTGCTTGGGGAGGGCCATAAGCAAGCTTTTCCTTTATTATTGCAATGAAAATATTGTCTTGAGGGCCCCCGTTGCTCCTTCAGACTAATTTAATCAGTGTTTGAGCATGTGTGTGTGTGCGGGTTTGAGTGCAGTCTACCATGCGTGTGCGCTCATGCCTTTGTGGGTGAGTAGGAGGGTTTGGCCGGGTCCATATTGTCCTGCGGAGGAGCCCAGCATGCATCTGAGTGGATCAGGAAGAAACATGGCCTCCCTTACTGCTTCCTCTAGCAGTTGGACAGTCTGTTGTAAAGCATTTTTCTCTCTGAAAGGAAAGGCCATTGTTCATAGTCATACTTGTGTATTAAGAGTATAGACTGTGTAAAAGATGTAGCCACTGTAATGTCACCCATTGGTTTGAGGACTACCGTTTTGAAGCCTTGAGTTTGGCACTTTGGCTATTGCCATCATGTTTTTTTGGAATCAGAATTGAATATATTTGGACAAGAGGGTGGAACTGGGGAGGAGCATTTAGCCAGTGTAATTTCAATGGTGCTGTGCTAAGCTAAACGAAGAGAGGGAAACATTTTTCAACCATCTGATGAGCATCATCTGGCGGACTTTTGCTGGATCCTGGCGCCGTTAATTTGCATACTGCCCGGTATGGGTAAGGTTCCCTTCCCTTAAAAGGATACTTTGCTGATTTTGGACCAGCTCTGTGTCATCTTGGTAGAGGCATAGTAATGTGTACCATGGTAGTGTGTACATTTAAACAGCCACTAGTACACACAGTATGACACAGAGCTGGATTTAAATCAGCAACATATCTCTTTAAGTTACCAGATGATGCTAGCGCTAGCACCCAAAAACATTTCATGGCTGTTTAAATGGACACACTACAATGGTATGCGTTGCTACGCCTTTATCCTGATTGACAGGTGGCATGGTAGCAACTTGTCAATCACAAGGTAGCCACACCCTAAAGCATAACCTGCTTTATTGAAGACATGAAACTAGCACTTGAGACCATAAACTCAATAGGAAAATGTTTACTGAGGTAATAAATCAAGTGAGAAGTATGGTCATTTTGTCATTGACTTCTATACATTCTGACATATTTTTGCAACCAGTGGAGTCGCCCCCTGCTGGCTATTAGGAAGAATGCAGGTTTAAGTCACATTGGCTTCACTTTTCAGACCCAGAAGCTATGTCCACTTCTTTTATACAGTCTGTGATTAAGGGTAACAGCATAGGCTTGAAGGCTTCCATAACCCGGTTTGCCTTTTTGTCAGCGGAAATTACAAGTGATCATAATGATTTGTTGCCACTCTAGACTACCCCTGCTATAGTATTGATCATATTGATTTGGTTTGGCAGTAAAATCTGGATTTTAAAGGGGATGTGCTCTAATGGGCATGCTGATTCCCCAATACTAATCAGATCAAAACACTGAATGGGGCTCCTCTAATTTCTAATTTCAAACGCAGCAAAAGAGCCAAGTCTTTGGTTGCCATATAATTTATGTTTTCGAAGGAGTGCGATGCACTTGTGCCGAGCACTCCGAGCAGACCAATTATCACAAGTGGTATTAAAAGAGTCGAATTCTTCATTCCTCTTTCATTAAGCCTGTCCGTGGTGCTGCAACAAGCTCAGGCCCCCTCGCGGCACGTACAAATCATCTCAGTGCGCCGTCAGATGCATAGTAATCAATTCATTATTTATTTCATTATCATTCCCTGACTGCAGTTTGAGGCAGACAGTTTTTATTATTCATGACAGGCGGCCCCTTTTGATTCCTGGGCATTTTCCTTCGCTCTGCTTTCCTTCTTTTTTTGCTGAACATAATCCAGATTTGTCATCCATTTTAATGCTGCCTCATTCTAATGCATGGAGAGGAGGAGGGCAAGATGCTCGAGTCTGTGTGCTCTTCTCCGGGTAATTAGATTGGTGTGGTGTGGTTCAGCATTGAGTGCAGGGTTAGCCAGGCCGTTAATCAGGCCTTTGGTGTATACAGAGATGGACAGATGTCCTTTGAGGGGGTTTGTGGCTTGAGGAGGGAGTAAAGAAAGAGGCAATAATCCTTCAAAACAGGCCTTCATTTCATTTCAGATCTGTTCCTTTTCACTCTCTTCTTCCCTTTTCTCCCCATTCCTCTTGAAAATTCAGCTCCACCGATCTATATCAAGGTAGAGAGAGATCTTTGCATATTATCAGCCTGTGTGAGCCATGGTTGTCTTTGAAGTTAAAAAGGATGAACAGCGGGGTCTCTGCAGCAGGTTGCAGCAAAAAAATAAATGAGGGTACACCCCCAGGCTTTCCAGCTTATAGCCTGATCCTTGCTTTATGAACTCGGACTGGGTCCATGAGGAAAACCTGAATGACACATAACACTGCATCTGCACAACACATTTGTCTCTGAAGGGAAGGTACATGTTTTTGGTATGTCATGGCTTTGAAAACTGATGGTTCCTTGGGGCAAAGAAGCTGACATAAGCTGTTTTCTCACATGAACTCCGGACAATGTCTGGAGAATCAGGTTGTCCTTTCACAAATGTAGCACACAACACGAGGTTGCCAATGTAAGACGTGTTCTCACTTCCTGGAAATACTCCATTTGGTTTAGGCAAGGGGTGGCGTCTGCATAGATGACGCCATGTTCACGTAACTGATTCGTAATTTATCTTGCCATTTCTTGAATTTGTCTGAAGATTTAGGCGTCATCGCTTACTGACAGAAGTTCCCGAATCTTGTTGTCTCTCATTTTCGTTGGCGTCATTGTGTAAATGACCCTTCTTGTACACCCTTGGTTCTTTGTTTACTTCCAGTTTTGCGCCAGCTAAATGATAGAAACGTCATCAACACACCCACTCGCTCCCTGTGAATTCTCCGGACAATGACCAGCTCTATTCACACATGGGCTCAATCGGACATTACACAGACTTTGTATTTGTACTTTCTACTGGGCTGGTAAAGTCTAATGTCCAGTTCAACTGATTTGGACATTTGCATTCTCACATACAGCTCCTCCAGGTAATGTCTACATAAGCTCTGGGTTGCAGTGCATGTGTGAAAGGAGCTATAGTGTGGAATGGCTTTGTCAAATATGTCACAGAAACGGATCCAATGGTAACCGAGAATCACTGCAGCATCTGAATGATGCAATAAAACCGAAGACTGGATCTCTGTCGGACAGCTGCCATTGATCGCACATACACACAACATGAATAATTGACACATTCTTGGAGAGAATCCAACTGTCAATACCTGAAAGCCTCTTTATTGAGCATCTCATAATGGTAATATACAGTACGTTATCCCATACACTAGCTTGGGTTGATTTTGCTCTCCCTATCTATAATTTAGCTGCAATGGCTCCTGTCATTATCTTCTTAACAGGATACATTATCCCTTAATTATCTCATTGGTATTTATATATATATCAGCATCTATATGACTCAGATAGCCTAAATTGTTTAATCATAAGAGGAAATAGTGAGACCCTTTACTTTGAGAAATTCTTCCATCATGCTTGTCTGATCACTAAACATGAGAATACATGACAGAGTACACAGTGTACTTAAAGTGTTATTTCAATGCACTTATAAAAGTGTACTTTATTGTAAGTGTATTGTAAATTCTACATAAGTGTACTATTAAAAAGTATACTAAATTGCAAATACTTATAGTGGTAATTTAGTGTACTTATGGAAAGGATAATATTGAAATGCTTTATTAAAGCATACTTTAATTTCACTTTAGAAGTGTATTTAAGTATAAGTAAAATGAAGTAAGTTAATTTTAAGCTGTATTTCAGTGTACTTTGAAAAAGTATACTAAATACAAATACTTATAATGGTAATTTAGTGTACTTGCAAACTTCCGGCCACCATAGAGTTTATCTTTTCCGCAGCCCCGAGTGCAGAGGCTAACATCAGACGTGAAACCAGCACACTCTGCCATATCCTGTTTTCCTTCTCATCCGAATGTGCTTTCAATTACCCCAGGTCAATGAGTTCCAGAAATGCCCCCTTCATTGCCATTGTCTCTCTCTTCACTTCTGTCCCCGTTCCAGGGCTTACCGCCGTGCCGAGTGATGAGTAATTAGAATATGGACTGGTAATTAACAGCAGCTTCTCAGTTGATGAAGTCTAGCGAGGAGCCGAGGAGCAGCGGCTGGCATGCGGCTGCCGGTGAGATCATCATCGTGTCGTACAAATGGAAACAATGGACGCTGTCTGTGCTTCGCCGCTCCATAGGCCTCGCTCTGAATTGGAAAATCAATGAGACGATAGAGACCCACACTCGAGTGGAGTTGCCCAAAAGTGGGACTAGAAATCGAAACATGAGGGATGGCATGATGTAATGAAATGAAACAGTGCTGCATAAGTACCCCGAGACAAAAACACAACTCAGCTGTAATCAGTGTCATTTTCAGTGTGTGTGTGCGCTATAGACAATAAAAGGCCTTACAGCCATAGAGTCAGTCGTCATCACTAAATGCTCATCCGCAGCTGTGTATCCTGGGAAAGGATCATCAAGCAGTTTCCAGACATGACATACCTTCAGGTCGCCCTCTTTTCCTTCCTGATCACTGTTTCTTCGTTTCATAATGATGACTCAGAGTGTTACTCATGTGTGTGTGTATTGCAAGCATGGGAATGACCCTGGAGTTAGTCTTAAAGATGATTCAGAGGGAAGGAAATCTTAAAACCTTTCTGTTAAATGCTTCCTCTCACTGTTTAATCACCTTAATCGTGCATATCCGAGCACACTTCACACACAACAAAGCAGACAACCTATTATTGTATTATAGCTGTCATCCAACCTATACGTCCCTCTTTGTCAGGAAAACAGACGATCTGCGCATGTGAAGACATGCATAATTTAATGCCACCAAAGAGGTGTCGGGGGCTAAAAATAAACTGTGACTCTGTCAGGTGAATATTGTGATAAATGGAAAGGTCGTGAGTGGAGCTCATAGGTCCTGCAGCATTTGAGTAATACAATTTTCATGAAAGGAGAATTAATCACACTTTCAGGTAATGGAGCTATTCCAAATAGCTTCCGCCACCAAAGTACTGCAGGTGAACAGATTGCCGTAGCCCGGTTTAGAAACACTGCGTCTGGGGCTAGAAAGCATCTCTTTAGATGCATGGTAAAGACACCAGACTGCTACAGTATAACCATACAGACCTCTACACACCATACTGCTCGGTTATTACTCGACTCAGTCAGACATTTCCCCTTTCTCAGCTGAGATAGACATCATAGCGCTGCAGTGATAAATTACCCTAGCGGCTAGCAGACATCTTACTGCTCATAGCTTAATCCCAACTAAACACCACGGTGAATTTCAGCCTGCATGCGCATTTTTTCAGATAACATTGTTGAAACAGAGCAGCTCTTATTGGTAGCAAGAGCAACAAGTTAGCAGACTGCTGAGTACACCTTTCTCTCTCCTCTGCACCGTGGGTGTGTAGCCCTGTCCTCGGTGAAAACAAAGATACTTTATAACAGCCTTTATAAAGCCTAACAGCTTTATATGAGTCTTGGTCTGAGCTGAAATGGAAACACTGTACTGCAACATGTGTCTTTCGGTTGAATTAAAGGCATTAATTTTTAAGGATTATTTTATTCTACAGTATTGGAGAAAAAAATACCTACTCAATGAACAAATATCCAAATAGTCGAATATTCGGGTCCAGCCCTACTATTTATATGCTTTTCCATGAGATACAGTAATGTTGACGAAGGACATTATAATCAGGTTTTATATGCAAAAAGAAAAAAAAGAAAATGGGTGACAAGAGGCTCTGCATGTACTTGATGGCGCAGAATAATTCCAGGCTATCTTTCCTCTAAATATACCATCCTTTGAGATCCATAAAGCATTTCCAGAGGTTGTTTCCAGGACACGGGCCTCTGTCTACCAGCTGCTCTTTGACTTTAGAACACAGAGGAGGAGCGCTCACTCCTCTCTCACCCTCAGCATTTCTCTTGTTGTTGTTTTTGGTGAGGGAAAACGAATAAACTCATTCCCCAGAGGCCTCGGTTATTCAGTCAGCAGCCCCCCCCCAAACACACACACAAGGTTCCCCCCCCCCCCTCTGTTGGGGGGAGGCAGAGAGATGGATTTAAAAGAAAGCATTGGGTAAACTTCTCCCACAGTACGGATTGCTGTATACAACTTCTTGGCAACTCAATTATAAGCCAATCAAGCACCGAGAGATAAAGCTTTTGAGCCTTTGCTGTTTCTTGAATCCCCCCCCACCCCAGCCTTAGAAACCACATGTCTCCTCACTGCACCCACACAACAATGACGAGGCTTTAGCCTCAAATATATATCATGTGGCCTTGCTGCACATCTGAGTCATACAGTGCAGAGACAATACACTGAGTAACAGTTAGACCTAATGATCACGCCCACAGCTGCCACTGCTGTTGAGGGATAATTAGAAAATGGTCTCTTCAAACTTGTCCAAACACATATAAATACATAAATACACTGTCATTCCCTGTTATTTGTTCCCACACTACACACTTACAGTAAGGCCTTTACACACCAGACATCGCACGCCAATATGTTTTTATGAACTAATGTTGTTGTCACAAGAACTTTCTCACAGAACACCAATATTGCATGGCAAAAAAGCGACATCATTTTTGCAGGGATGTAGGTGTTTTTTTTTCTGAGCTTTGCATCACGAATAAAGGCATTAACCAGTTATGTGGTGGTGAGGATTATAAAACAACAATACGGAGGCTCCATAGTCCGAATCAAGACGGCAAACTGTATTACTCCTTTTAACCTTTTAACCGCATACCAGATCCACTCCTTCTGTTCTTACCTTTCAAATTAAAAGCCCCAAACATATACACTATGTAACTGTTTACCAGAGGAAACTCAAATTCACTCAGAGCATTTCACTAAAAGAACATTCAATAAATATATAATAGCTTAGGCGATATACAACAACTTCACTCAGTAAAGTGACTTCACTGCGTGAATTCCAAACCTTTTATTGAACAAGTGTCGCATATCAGTGTTGACATTAAACTAGTAGTTAAATTATATTTTGCAGTAGTTTGCTGTTAGTTAAACTATATTCATATTTTCCGAATGATTCAAGTTGAATTACTTTTTGGCATTTTTTTTGTGTAGTTAACTACTGAAACTACCAAAAATTGGGGCCATAAAAGAAAAGGAATGTTTTTAAAAAAAATGTTTTACCATTACTTCTGTACTGTAATTGAACTCCCTTTGACCAGCCCCACACCCGCTTTCTTTCATCCTGACCGCTGTGAAGGCATGCTCAGGCATGCTCAGGCAATACATTTGTCAGGCAGCCACCACAACACATTTGTATGCAAAACCAAAGCTAATTCTTTGCACTTTCCCATGAATAGTTTGGCATTTTATTTTGGGAGTTTTATGTATGACCTGTGAACAAGTGGACACTTTTTTGCAATAAACTCTATTGAGTGGCATTTTTTTTGCTGGCATGGGACTTCTTTGTATTATATTTTGTTATAATTTTGTATCACATAAATTATACATGTACATTGTCAATTTTATGTATTTGTTTTACAAATAATGTTGAACTACTTTTTTCAAAGTAGCTTTAGTTAACCAAACTTGATTGCTTGCAAAGCAATGCTTACCACCAGTGTGTAAAGGCCTTTACACACATTTACAGTATATGCCTCAATCAAATGCCTAATGTATGTATGTTGATCTAATTGCATGCACATCTTTAACTGGCTGATGTTACAAGCCTGAGCACGACTAATTCTTTTTCTGCCTCTCTGGTTTCATTAGTCTGTGAAACTACTGGAGCTATTGTGAGGCGAGGGGCTTTGAGTCATCAGTTTGCCTCACAACAGGAAAGCACAGAACACTCAAAACACACGCGCACACACACACACACACACACACACACACATAAAGTCAAACATATTTTGGACTACATGCTGGAGTGGGAAAAACTCCTGGGAGACAAGGACACATAGAAGTCCTACCCACATATCAGCCCGCCTGGAAAGATTCTGAGAAGTCTGGGTGATTTCTTACCCTGCCTGGCATGTTTATCGCTCAGTGTGATATGAGTTACTGTGTGTGCACCAGCATGCCCAAAATGTATGGTGTCATTTGTCTATAGGTGGGCTTCAGTCCAAACACAAACTCTCATAGGAGAAATAACAATATGGTGAACAGACTCAAGCTTCATTCTGTTAGATCAGCAAAGTCTCAGAATGCGGCGCATCCCTATAGATGCTAGATTGGGAGTCATAATTCACACCTTCCCGCGCAGTGATTACATCACCCATTAAGCATGATTCAGCCTTTCAGGGCTCGGTGACAAATGGCTTATCATCTGAAAGTGATATATGTGCCAGAGATCCACTGTGTGCACTGCTTGCGATTTCTAAATGTTGGTTATTGGTTTATGTATATAGGTCAGCTTGTACTGTCCATGGCTCTGGGCTAAAAGGAGTCTCACTAGTAATCATTATCTTTGTTTTCACTGTGGTCTCTGTGGTGTGGGATGGACCGTGCTTTACATCTAATCGCCCTGGCAGCCGCAGTCTATTCTCCCTGACCCATGTAACCCTGGTCTGTTAGCGCGGCCTCTGCCGCGTTCCTCTGCTTCTAACAAGCAGCCATTAATAAATCATGCTTTGCTCATTACCCAGGCACTGTTATCAGCCTATGTCTGTGAAATTGATCTAGTATGTGCACTTCTTCACTGGAGACCCCCACGCTTGTCCTTCACATCTTCCAAGGCATCACTGTCAGCAGCTCGCTTCCCCTCCTGACCTTCTCCTCTTCCTTCGTCTCTCCTCTTTCCATTCCTTCTGCACTCTTTCATCATTTTTCCCCTTGTCACATCTCGTCACAGCTTGCCTTGATTCCACTTTTGGACTATATTCAGTATCATTAAATTTGAGCTCTTGTGCCAAAAACTTTCAAAAAATTATAATAAAGCTGTTTTCGCATGTGAATGTCCGGAGAATCAGGTCCGGACATTGTCCTGAGTTGCCCTTTTAACATGTAGCACACAACAGTAGATTGTCCATGTCAGACATGTTCTCACAACTGGAAATACTCTGGTTTAGGCGAGAGGTGGCGCCTGGGTAGAGCGTGCAGGAGGCAGGACATGAGGCGGATTACACCGCAGTCATAAGCCAGTTCGTAATTTGGTCATAAACAACCAAGTTTCTTGCTGTTTGAATTTGTCTGACGAATTCGCCATTGGCCTTCATAAAAGTTCCCGAATCTCATTGTCTCACCAGTTAGACATTTGCGTTGGCTTCTTTGTGTAAACGACCCTTCTTCACCCTCAGTTGTTTGTTTTCTTCCAGTTTTGCGCCAGCCGCGTGATAGAAACATCATCAACACACCAACTCGCTGAGTGTGAATTTTCACACATGTGCTCAATTGTACATTACACAGACTTTGTACTAGGTAGCTGGCAGGGTAAAGTCCCATAATTGTCCATTCCGAATGATGCGTTCACACGTACAGCTCCTCTGGGTAATGTCTCGATAAGTTCTGGGTTCCAGTGCATGAAATGTTGTTTGCCCCAGCATCTCTATGGTATGCGTGACCCTAAGACTATTGAACCACAAATGATGAAAGTATGTTACAGTTTTCAGCTCCTTATAACTTGCCAATTCACCACACCCATGAGATGGCAGAGAAGCCCTCAAAAAATTACTACCCTTAAATAAAACGGGGAAAAAAAACAACTTTCCAGCTGCCCCAGAATATTGATTAAAGTCATACATCAGTCCAACCCTCTTCAAACTACCCATATTTCAGCACACTCAGGTTCTGAGATTATTTGAGTCTGAGCACCCATGAGTGTTCCCAATTAGCCCCGCCACTCATTTCATTCCCAGAGGCTCTTCTTCTCCATTACACCTAATGAGATCTTTTTTCAGAGAAAAATCCCAAGGCCAAGTCTTCCTATTAGACCTTTTTTTAACGTAAGCCTTTTCAGTAAGCCGTTTTGCCATTGGTCCAGATTGGAAATGAGTCTGACTGGCCATTTGAACACAGATGTTAAAGACCTGCCTGGACTTATATAAACGCCGGCACAGGCCGCACTGCCATCCCCTGTGTTTTCCTCGTCCAACGCTGGCACATATGGCCGTTTAGAGAGAGGCAGAGAGGCAGCTCCTGCGTTATTAAATGGGAACCGTCTGAAGCTGAAGGGATTTGATTTTGTCTCTATTTGTGGACCCAAAAGAAATCTTGGGACTTACTGTATAAGCCCCTTGAGCCTGTAGATAGGAACAAAAGTATTCCGTCTCTGTATGTGACTGTCCTTTTTGTTAGTCTCCATCCATCCAAATCCTTCGAGTAGCCAAGAAAGAGTGAGAGAATAGCATGGTGGAACCTCATTTATTGCTCCCATCTGTTTATGTCTTTTTACTTCTGGAAGTCAATTTAAGAGGAGCACGAATGACCAGCATTCTGTGGCATGCAGATGTTCGTTCCCTGCTCTTTGCTCTGAGTCATTAAGTTTGGTGTGGTACTCTATATGAGGTTGGCAGACAAAGCTCGCTGGCTCTGACTGTATGGTTTTAACATGCTGGAGCTTTTGGTGGCAGATCACCCTGGCTTTGATTTTCTAAAATATGTGCATGCTTCTGTGTCTGTCTCCTAAGGATTTCACTGTTCCTTACACACCCTTGCACGTGCGCATACCAAAGATCTCCTTGGTAATCTACTCAAGACTTTGGTCGCCGTTCCATCTTATGTCAACATCAAAGGCCTCATTTCTCATCACGATCTGGAAACCTGTTCCATCAACGCAACCGGCTGCATGCCTCGCTCCCCGTGTTTCAGCGGCGTCTGCACGCAACACCATTACTCCTCATTAACGTCAGCTCAGCCCGTCAGAGACGCTGTTAACGCTTGTTAAAATTAAGTATGCTGCTCCATACGCGGAGGAGTTAGCAGTCCTTTTACAGCCTTTCAGTTTCACACTACACTCTCTCTCTTCTCCTCAGTTATGGATGAAGGGGTTGTAAGGTGGGGTTAAGTAGCCTCCACGGAGGTCAAAGGGAGACGATTTGTTATCACTGGTGGCTGAAAAATTCCTTGTGTCCCAGAACTAACAAGAGCTGACCTCACCTCCAGGCTGCTAGTCAGGTCCTTATAGTCCCAGTGGAGTTAGGCAGCGTTAACTTCGTCAAAGGTCTCAAGGCTATTCTTACCACAGAAACAGAAGCCAGAGTGACATATAGAGGACTGTGTCTGCATATGCTTTCCCTTTCCTGGCAGTGATGTGGCATGATGGTTGGCAAACAGACACAGGTCTGATGCAAACCAGTGACTTTCTCTGCCCAGCATCAGCTCTGAATGCAGCACGCACACAAATTAAAATATATACATGTGACTACTAGGGTTGGAGCATCGTCCATCGCCGATGGATGACAGTCATCGACCACTAAGCCCAACGTCGTGATTTAAAAGCCACATCTTTTCCATCTTTTATGTAATAAGAATCCATTATACATTGCGCATCCTTTTATTCGAGACTGTCCTCCCCGGAAACACCATAGGCCGTTTGTGTAAGCAACTTATTATGACCCATATTTACGTTTATTGTTAGCTGGCACCCTCAAGCGGCCATAGTAATTATGACCATTTGATCAGTTAAAATTATAGTACCTTCATAGGAGTAGCCCGTAAGACGACGCCCCAACTCTTCCCTGTGGACATCATCATATGCCTATTCGGTAGACATTGCCCAACTCTAGCGGCTACAGAACAGACATACACCCAGACACTTGCTGTCCTGCCTCTCTGACCCCACCACCTCTGGCTTTCTCCTCGTGAAAAAATAAGAGCCCTCCAGTAATGTACCACAGTTCATCATTACTTTATAAAGCCCTGCATATTTTAAAGGCACAATATTTGATATTCAATCAGTATCTCTCTTTCCTCCTGGCCAATTTTGATAATGTGATTGCAGACCTCGCTCTATTCAACATTCACTTTTATCCAATAAGCCCTTGTCTCCCATCGCAGGAAATTAAGTTGTCATCCTGTGTCTCTTTCATTAATGTGAATATCATTTCATTGCTGTTTATTAAATTCCAGGTAGCAGACCATGGCCAGAGGTGATTCTATTTTAACTCTCCAGCTTGTCAGTGCATTATTAATGCTGATGATGCATTGAAAGCCTTTTCTACAAAGGCACTATATTTCAGCTGTATCAGCTCCAGTTCATCAGCATTATTTTAAACACAGAAAGGGAAACTCTTGTCATTCTTACAGCTTCTGTGGACCATTTTAAGCAGCTTTTTCTTACATCTTTTCTCTCTTTATCCTTCACAGGTGGACCTTGGGTTCTTGCGGTTTGTGTCAGCCATCGGCACCCAGGGCGCCATTTCCCAGGAGACCCGGAAGATTTACTTTGTCAAGTCCTACAAAGTGGATGTCAGCTCTAATGGAGAAGACTGGATCACTTTGAAGGAAGGCTCCAAACAAAAGGTAGGAGACCCTGTTCCTCAACTGTGTTAAAAAAACTGCATTGGCCAGCAATGGTGTAAGGGCATCAACTCTAGGCTCTAAGTTATGAGTGAAAAAAAGTCTTAAAAACTCTTAAATTTAACTTGCATTAGGCTGTAGGAACCCTTACATAACTTTCTTAACTAACACCACGAATGTAAGTTACGTAACAAACATAGTTATTCTGATCCAAACCAAGATCTTTTCCCAAATCTAACCAAGCACTTTCGTTGCCTAAACCTAACCAAGTAAACCTAAAAACAAAGTAAAACTACATTGGAAGTTTACTGTGAAAAGACACTGTATGCATATAACGAGTGGAAACTGACACGTCTAAAACCAACGCTAGAGGGGTACCTAGAGCGTCATGGTTTGAAGCGTAGGGCCACTGACCAAGCGTCCATCTTTGACGAGTTGGGAGTGAGAATGTGTTGGACCAGTGACTGTGTCATAAAAGCCACCGCTGCACATGTACTGCACTTGAAATATCCCATCTCGGTAAAGCCACCATCTGACTCGAATTGTGGTCTATTCTAAGTTGCCTTTGAGCTCAACAACAGGGGGAATACCCAGCTATATGTACTTGAGTCTCTGTCTCCCAACATGCAATTATACACTTTCCCCCGTATGGTAATATACCCACCATCTATGTAAGTGGTATTTCCAGCACAGGCTGCGGTGCTAATGCAGCACGGCAGTAGCCATAGGGAGGATTATGTGAGGAATGCAGTGTCTGTTTTATGTCAGGCACCCGTCAACTTGTCGTAAAAGAAACAGGGATGACAAAAGACTTCACAAACAAGAGTTATAGGGAGAGAATGAAACAGGAGAGGCTGTCATGTTTGAGCAGCTGGTAGAGGAGGGTCCAGGAGAGAGGGAGAAGAAGAGAAAGGGATTGTACGCTTGACCGGAGCGTGACAGGCTGTAACCATCGATTGCCGATCGGACCAGGTTTTGTCCATCTGGAGGCAAACACAACGTCCACTGTGGGTGTCCGCCCGCAGGGTCAGAGAGGCATGTCTGTGTGACATGTAAATACCACTTGAGTGAAAGACTACGAGTCCGAACAAAAAAAAAACAGTTCTCAACAGCAACAGATAATCCAAAGAAGTGTGTTTGTGCTGCTACATACACACGTCCTCGGGCCGGATTATTTTATGGTCTTTCCAAAGTACACAGTCCCTTCTATAAAGTGGCGGCTTTAAAGGTGCCGTGGTAAAGCCTGGCCCTGTGTTTTTCCGGACTCTAAAGTGCTTTTGTGCGGAGGGGCACCATTTGCTACATGCTGAGCCTGCAGTTTGGCATCTTAGCTCTGGAAAAAAAGCCACTTTACGGTTAGCGAGTGGAGAGGAGACTCCGCGTGACATTTAAGAGAGTGGATGACTTTGTCGCAGTCCCTTAGTGACGTGGTTGACAGGTATTGCTCAGAGACTGGACTGTATGGACTAATGGAAAAGCCCTGGTGTTGTTTTAGTTCAGCCTAGATTAACTGCTACGTTTCTATTAGAGCCTGACTGACTGACATATGGCGTGAATGTTTTCCGATATGCACCAATATGAAAACCTTTTTAACAGAATATATAATGCAGAAAACAATGCTTGTGGTGATTTGGAAATTGTGTTATATAGCTATTTATTTCATTTTTATTTATCATCCAGTTTTGGGACAAATCATTTTTTTGGATGAAAATGATTATTTAAAGTATTTATAT
>JAOVVB010243665.1:10000-21553 GCA_028570985.1 Heterobranchus longifilis | reverse complement strand
ACACACACACACACACACACACACACACACACACACACACACACACACACACACACACACACACACACACAGAATAACAGCGTAGAGTTTTTCACTGATGGTGGCAGAAAAAAAATACCATTGCTAGCAAACATCTGGAGTCGGGGCCACTCTGGCCTCCAGAGGGGTTTGATGAGAGCGGATTAGATCGACTCTCTTTGGGGTCCCTGGTGTCAGCGCTGTTCCCTCGCAGCATTTGTCATGGTAACGTGACGCTGTCCGTGTGCCGCCATATGCACTCTGTGAAGCTCTTGAATGAAGTCGGTACGTGCCTAGAAATAAACACTGTGTTGGGAATCCTGGTTATAAGATGCATACCGTATCATCACCTCGTCAACAGTGTTGTCTTCGATTCTGCTGTGCGTAGATGAGTGTAGATATGTCATAATCTTTACTACAATTTTGAATCATCCATCCTGGTTATGAACTCAGCTGTCAGAACCTGGGGCCGGATTCACAAACAGATTCACACAATCTTTTCTTAAGATCAAATTTAAGAAGATTCATAAGAAAAGAGTTAGGAGGTTCTTAAGAAGTTTCTTAAGAAGTGCAATTCTTGATTATTTTCTCACGATCTGGCCGATTTCTTAAGAACTTCTTCATTTTCTTACTTGTGAATTTCTCAGATGACATAGGGCCTGTGGCGTATGTAGAAGGCTTTTAGTGACAGCTGTGATTAACTTAAATAAGTAACTTCAAGTAAAGAATTACACATTAGTTATTGTTTTTGGGTAAAGGCTTATTAAATGTTAATCTCACTGTCAAATTTGCAGCTTATTTTCAGGAGACATGAGACTTACACCAAAAACAACACTGCCAAGCTAAAATTTACAATAAATGTTAAACTAAGTGTTAGATAAACCTAGTAAGATCCAAATGAATTGTCTAAAATGTGTTTAAATGAATGAATTTAGAGGACAGGTGTAGAGTCATCTTAAAATTACCAAGAAAATTAGGAGGAAATTTAAAAACTTTGCTTTCAAGAATCTCATTTATTCTTATTTTTTTCTTAAGAAGAAACATAAGAAAAAAGTTAAGAAAAAACACAAGAACTTTATTCATGAATATCAAATCTTCTTAACTTTTGTCTTAAGACTAAAGTTAAAGAAGAAAGCAACACTTAAGAAGTTTTTTTTCATTAAGAAGGTTTTTGTGAATCCGGCCCCAGATGATGTGCGAACACTTAAAGCAACATTATAAAATAATTTGTATTTTTTGCAATTTGGCGCCCCTACAGTTTCAGAGTGCAATTCACGTATTACACTGCAGTCGTAAATATGGACAGCTGTACACATGCATTTATTATGATTACATTTATGATGAAAAGTAGTGAGTCACTTTGTTAACAGCCAAACACCAAGCAAGTGCAACAAAAACAAGACGCAGCAAGCCAGCCAATGTTACTTACTCGTCCAACAGCAAGAAGGCAGCTCGCCATCTGTCATTTTATTTCACCAAGCTCTCGCCAACGACTGAAATCCAGTCCGAGATTTACTCTCGTCAACGTCCTCTGTGGTCTCTCTGCCATGATGTCCGTTGAGGCTGCTGAACACAGTTCCGTTGCCCGCTCGCCCGGCTCCGGTTCTTGCACGACACCGGCGCCACTCCCCGCCAGCATCCCCGCCACCCCCCCGCCTCCTCCTCCCAGCAGCTCCTGGGGTAGCGTTGTAAACACCAACACTCCCCCGGCGCTCCGAGCTCACAGTCAGCACGGCAGAGCTAACTAGCTGACGGCAGCTACGGAGGACATCAGAGGGAAGACCAGAACACATTTTCTCCACAAAATATGATCCAGTTTCACCAAAATCAGTGACTCTGTGCCCTAAAGCGTTAACGCACGGAGATGGTGCCCGCTCACCAAAGTTACATAGTGCGAGAACAGGCGTTGGGGCGCAGAGTGGGAACGACAAAGGCACTGTTCTCTCTATTACAAGTCAGAGTAGCATCAGCATGATTTTGAAGCTGTTATTTAAGGTAAAATAGTTGCATAATGTTGCTTTAAACTGAAGGTTTCTTCTCTGTAGATACACAGATGTTTCCTGGTCTTGGGATGCAGTGTGATTTAGTTGTCGCCTCTGATGGGGTATTATGTGACCTGTCCTCAGATTTGCACATGACTCAGCAGATTGCTGTGACCTCAGCTGCTCTGTGCTGCAGACAATAGAAGAGAGGGAGTTCCTATAGATAGTGCAGGTGTGTAAACAGCAGGTGCTAACACACACGCATGCAGCAGCCTTGGCGAGTTTCATGATTGATGTTTGTGAAACACAGAATTTCGCAGCAGGCCGTAGTGCTGAGGCTTCATTTTAGAGGAGAACATGTGGTTTATCAGTGCCTGGCCGCTCGGATAAATGCGCACGGTGTTCTGTTTCTGTGCGGAGGGGAAGGCAGAGGGAGCAAGAGAAGAAGAGGAGGAGGGTGGGAAAACAAGGCCTGATATCTCTCTGTGCTCTCTCTGCTGTGACTCTCCTCACGCTCAAATCCAATACTGCACAAAACACAAAATTTCTGCACGTTTGCAGTCTTGGATGAAGCTCCCACTTTATTAAATAAATAGTTCAGACATGCTTACGATTTATAAGCGTTTGATCTTTAGTCATCAGTTTTTATAGCGTTTCAGCTGTAATAACTGGTATAATGTTTACGCAGTATATTTCTCTGTAAGAATGATTGAATACACGTACTGTAGCTTGTGCGTTACATTTTATTCACTTAGCAGATATAGGAAGTCGTATCTGGCGAAGAATCAGAGTTGCCCCTGCAGTGGCTCACCCTACTTGGCCCATCTAGGATTCGTGTCAGCATAACAGTCATTTTTTTTTAAGTCACAGATTAAACCTTGCCATTGGAGACTATCATGGATCCACCTTTGCTGAATTGCAGAAATATTCGCACAAGCTATGCAAGCATTTCGGGGGACACAGATGACACTTCCTGTCCCTCCAATCACCGCTGTGTTTCTACGTCTCAACTTCCTTACACTGGCGAGGTAAAATATCTTTCTGACCGTGTATTATGAAAGCCACTTCATCGACCGAGAAAGAGAGTCAGCATTTCGAAGAAACCCTCGGAGGATCCAAATCAAAACTCCCACCCCCAAGCCTTTCTTTTACCCACACCTGAGACCCACCCTGGCAAAAAAAAAAAATCTGCATCTACCTGCAAAATAAGAAAAGGCCGCCTGCAAAAATACCCCAAATGCAGGAGTCATCAAGAAACAGAATGCTGCGCGAGGGGGAAGAGTGCGCTGACGGCTGCGATGGCACCAGCTGTAGACCAACGCTCCTCCTCTTCTCCTTCCCTCGCACCTTCTCTCCCTCTTTGTTGCAGCGCTGGGGGCGCCACACACAAAACTGTGCGCTGTATGTGGCTGCTGTAAGTGCAAGCACTGCAGACCTCTACAAAGGTTACCGTGGTTATTTCAGAAACTGACCCCTCTCTCAAGTTCAGCCCACGTGTGTGTGTGTAGTTGTGTTAGTGTGTACGCACTTTTCACCATGAGTGTGTAGGTGCATGCATTTGTGGCATTATAGTTTTTTTGCGTGTGTATGGTTGTGTACAGAGAGGTGTGTGTGTGTATGTGTGTGTGTGTGTGACGTTTTCCCATCTGATCTTCTGCTCCTCAGACCTTTGATGTGATTTCTTTTCTTCCTCCTGAGAGTATTATAGTGGACTTAAGTCGTCTGGGTGTGTGAGATAGGATTTCCTCCTTCCTCACCCTCCCACTCTCTCTCACTCCACCGCGTCCCGCAGCTTGACATGTAGCGCAATCCATCACAGGGCGAGGTGACAGCTTGAGTGCGTATATTTTGTCTCGCTTAACACTTGGTGTTTCCGGTCCTTCTGCAGAGCCAGCATCTCTGAGCGGCATATCACGTAAGTGATAAGAAGGGAATTGAATGACCCACCCAACACCAGAAAGCCAGGCGTGCATGCACACACAACACACACACACACACACACACACACACACGCTTAACCTTTCCTTCACTCCCTTCCCATTATCTCTCACACATCCTCCAGCATGACGCCCAACTGACTTTGCAATTAATATTTTAAATTTAAAACAAAGCACAAAGATCCCAACCAAAAGCACAACATGTTTTCCGACAACAATAACAAAAAGTACATACCAAAAAAAAGGAATTCACAAAATATGCAAAATGCAGGATTCTGAATAAAAAAATATAGATCAAATACTAAAACAAAACCAAAAAATGTAAACAAAATAAAATAAATCCCAAGCACCACCCCTCCATCCCAGACACATCAACACATGTATACACACACACACACACACACACCCCCACACACACACACACCCCCACACACACACACACACACACACACACACACACACACACAGAGTGGAAAATCATGTATTCTGAACTAGGTATTAAACAAATAAACAAGCTGCCATTTTGGAAGAATGACCTCTATAGCGCATGTTGTAATGGTTTTTCTGAAACTAGTTTGTCAGAAGCAAAAAAAAAAAAAAGTCACACAAAACCAACAGGATCCATAACTTTGTATCAGAAAGCGTTCTAGCTCTGGAATTGCACTACCCTGAACTTCCTCCCCAGAAAGGGCAGTCAGCAAGGTCTTCTTGAAATCTTTTCTTTGTGTCAAAAGGGGAAAAAAAAAACATGTTCTTTTCTATCGTAGTGAACATCATCCCACCACACAGAAATGAGATGTTTTCTTGGCTTCATAAGGGAGGAAGAGGCGAGGTGGAGGAGACATTCTGGGCTTTCCTTTTGATTTCACTCCCCCGGAGGCACGACAGGCCTCTTCATGCAGGCGTTTACAGGAGCCCTGACACTCGCCTGGTCAGTTACAGTAGATGAGGGCAGGCTGACTAACAAAGTTAAAGTACATGGGGTTTGTTATACGACCTTTTCAGGTTGTGGGAGTAAAAAGGTATGGGATGTTTTCTATCCAAACTCCTGCTAGTGTGTGTGTGCGCTCACGTGTGCATGTCTTAGTTTGCAGCTGATCTGCAAACTTATGAGTCACTCTAGTTTTGTTTTCTTGCTGTTCCACAGAAGCAAAACGGACAAGATGAGGTTTTTTTTGTGGGCTAACCCGGAAGCTAGCATCGCCATGGGTTCCCTCGTCAAATTTTTTATTTGATTTTTTTGGATTAATTGGATCATTGCAGAGAATAAGCTCTGTGGCGAACACAAGTCTATGATACTTTTAGGATTTTAGAAGCATAAATGCAATCAGCAGAAGTAAAAAGCTAACGTTAGGCTATAAAGGAACTACACAGTCACATTTCACGGCCCACGTCACCACTACTAAACTGACGGTGACATTTAATGTCCTCGACAACCTCTGTAGTCTCATTTAGCCACTTGTTAGCAACCGCCATTTTAAAAACACGTAAAAGCTTCGAAATTCACCAGCCGGGTATTTACTGACGTATTTTATGTCGCAGGACAAAACGCTAAAATCTCTGAAGCTTGTGTTAACCACAGACCTTATTTCAGAAACAAAGACACATTTAAAAAACCCATTGACTTCGAGACAAGAGAATCTAATGTGCATCAATGCTAACTCATTTCCACATTTTGGAACGACAAACTTAGGCGCCCTATGCTGGAGAGCCTGTCTTCTCCTATCAATAGCAAAATGCTCATTCCAAGTGTCGCAACATTTGTAGGTTATTGTGCTTCTTGTCAGAAACACCTGCCTGGCTCCTAACTATTACACAATTCTAAGAAAAAGGTTGACTTTGGGCCACAGTGTGACTAAAGCTTACACTCTCTTCTAAATCCTTCTTGTCCAGTGAATAATCTCTGTGATCTTTTGTCTTTCCAGATATTGATCATGCCAGGCACTTACGCTTTAGCAACTGCTTCGTTGCCAGATTAAAAAGGACCCACATCTCTCAATGTGAAGTACATGAATTGATTACAGACCTCCTAAGTACTCTGACTTGGCATATCTCTTTGAAGAGAAATTTCCAATGTGTGCATGAAATTGCAGAGGGTAGTGTCTCTCCGATGGTTTCGAAGTGCAGTGAGGCCAAACCTGCTTTTTATGGTCTCATTTAAACGTTACTTACTCTATAAAATAACACTGTGCATCCATCGACTGGCAGCTAATTAATCAGCAATTTGGCAAGCGAGATTGTAACTCTGGAAGTCTATTGTCTCAGAATGTCATGAAGTGTGCATTCTATCATAAATGGAAATCAGTGCTCAAGACACGAAAAGTTTGAAAAATAAATGTTGCCATTATGACTGGATGAGATGGAGGAAAACTTGAGTATCTTGACATTTGAGAAGCAGAGAGAGGAGTGTTAGAGTGGAGCCATTCAGACGTGAAGTATATTCCAATCAAACACATGTTTCATGTTAGACAGCTGTTGGATATATGATGCTGTGGGCAATGCTGCTCATAGGCTAATGTTAGCCAGCTAAAATGATCCTGTTCATTTCTTATCTAGCTAACCTAGTTTTTAAAAACAGTTGGTGGACTAATTTGTTAATTTTGGATGAAGTTATCTCAAATAACGGTAAACTGAGCCAAAGTAACCTAACCCAAAGTTTTTTTTTCAGCCAGTAGCAGGTAAAAACAGTGTCACGTTTGCTCACAGTTATTATTTATTGTATTTTAAACATATATGTAGCGTCTACAAACCAATGTTCAACCCTTTTATCTCCGTTTTTCACTCCCTTCCACATTCTCTTCACATGTCTGGCAGAGAAAAGCTCCCCATTGTTAAATCCAGAGGCCACTTTGTTCAATCCATTACTGCTCACAATGGAAATAATTAGATAAATAATAATAAAGCATAATATGGTCTGGGAGGCAGGGCCCTGACTTAGGTATTTAAGTGTCTTAGAGCAGAAGAAATAATTTAAGATTAGTTTTGCTTGACGAGTCAGCAATCCAATGGTATTTTGAAGTAGCCCATCATAATTCAAAATAGCACATGTTCCAGTTTGTATGAAGAGAAAAGGACAAATTAAAATGTACCCATGGATGGTTTTCCGAGCACGCCAATTAAATCGCATCCATCCAGTTGTACTCATTCACACCTACCAGCTGGTGCAGACAGCATTCTACTGTGGTCCGCTGAGATCCATTAGATCGATTGGGAATAAACAGCTTTGCTCAAGCAAACAAGTACCAGGATTTAGTTTAGTACCAGGGTTTAGAGAGAAGACAGCCTGTCGGGGACCCAAAGGAGTCATGACACACGTTGTAGTCTTGATAAAATAAAAGATGCTCTGTGTGTGTGTGTGTGTGTGTGTGTGTGTATGTATGGAGCGCTGTAACAATGTGTTTGTAGATGTCCGATCTCAAAAGTGAGAGGATGGGAACTCATCGTGGTAAGAGGTGTAAAACGATATTTGATATTTTTGTGTAGAAATAGGTCAGCTTTATAAAAATGAAAGAAAAGAACTGCTTCCTTTTCAAAACAACCAGGGACTACTTTCATCATCTCTGAAGGTAGCGACTGCAGTGGGTGGTGAATAACCCTTTGCAGCTGAAAATTGCTGCACGGAGGAAAAATACTTTTAAACATTTAATCTTTAGAAAAATGAGTGCTGGACTACAAATTAGTTTTCAAAGTCTCACAGCAACAGTAAGTCATGACCGGCACTTCCCAAGCTGCCGATAACAGCGTTACATAATGCGAGGTGCTCTGTATACGGGTCCTTACCTCTCAAGTATGTACTTATATGTTTCTGCAAATGGATGTATTCACAGGCGATTGGCCGAGAAGCCCTCGTGCTGTGATATCATGGTACACATTAGAGAAGGGACAAGAGTCCACTCATAAGAAAAGGGTGAACTAAAGAGCAATGAGACAGGATGAAATGTTACATTTTGTGTAACAGCTGCAGTGCTTCCTGACTCCTGAGTTGCATTTTCAAGTAGTTTGTTCTTACTTGAGATGCATTAGTGGGACTACAGTAGACCATGGTTTCATGTCCTCTGTGCCAAAGGGACAATATCTTGGTTTCCCATATATAATCAGGTATATTCATGTATATTAATGGTATATTCAAGTACATTGATAGTGTGGTTAAAGGTTAGAGAAGATTACTTAATTCACTGCTAAAAATATAGCAAATTGCTTGTTGAATAAAATAAGAAAGGTAATTATTATATTATATATAATATTATATTATTATATACAGTCTTTCATTGAACTGAACACAAGGGGCAGCAATGAGGGAGGGGGTTAGTATAGTGACACTTTATTTTAACTGAATCAGGGAATTGATGAGGGTCCTTCACGATGTGTTTGTTGTGTGGGTTGATGTTTTTGTGAAGACAATTAGAAAACGATCTATTGTGCAGTCCTAATACTGTATATTTATTGTTGTTTTTGTCTTTTCTCTCTCTCTCTCTCTCTCTCTCTCTCCCTCCCTCTCTGTGTTTTGTCCCTGTATATCTAATGAGTTGCATTTAACAATCTGTGGCCAATATGAATATGAATTGCTATTTTGTGGCTGTGACACATGGTTAAGTGTCTACTACTTGTATCCCTCCCCCAGGTGTGTGTGTGTGTGTGTGTGTGTTTAAGTCAGGTTTTTGTGCAATGATTTTTGTATGGTTTGTATGTTGTTATTAGAATATGTCAATAAAAACAATATATAAAAATCAAAAAAGGTTAGTGAAAGACAAGAACATCTGGATGATTCAGCAAAACCCCAAATTTCTCCACCTCCCGGTGCATTTTCAAAATTCTCACTTTCTGCAGTATCTGTGCAACTAGCCTGACATCACCAGACCAAATCGCAATTGCAAGTTAGTCTGGAACATCTCAGTTAATTTTCAATCTCCAAGAAGGGGCTTTATCAATGGGTGTAGACCAAAATGTCTCTGGACGTATTTGGATAGAGCTATAACCAGTCAGAGCAACAAAACATGTGACGTGAGCGACGGACAAAGTTAAACTGACTACAACGTGCAGAGATGAGCCGTGGTGGTGTAGCATGTGGTGGAATTTGAAAATAATACTTCAACAGAAAGTTCTGCATAAGCTGCAGCCATCTTGGTTTTGGAAAATGCCAAAACGCCACTCCTCTTTACTAAGCTAGGTTAATACTCACCGTAGTGTCGACGGCGCGACGGTGCACGAGCCAAACATGACGTCATCACATGTTTTGCGTGAAGGCTCCGCAACTTGTCAGGGTCTGGTCGGCTGGACATCTGTTTGAACAGGAAGGAGGACCAGGCGTATATATCTGCCAGAGCAAATAAAACATGAGATTAGTGTGGTTTCCAGGCTACATAACTACTATGGTTAGGGAAAAATCAAGGTTATGGTTAATAAAAAGGCTAATGTTAGTTGTAGGGATGCAAACTCCAATATCCTGCATGGAAGTCAAACAATATCATTCAATATGGAAATAATGACTCGGGATACACGGCTAATTTATACCTTTTTTCAAACCACATGCATATTTAAATTTAGTAGCAAACAATCAATTCTGGTGAGGACAGTCTTGATGGTGTTGGTCCTTAATCCAATGCAGTCCCGACAACATAATAATTTGATTGTCTTATATTTACCGTCAAGTTATAGTCATGTTTTATTTCATTTTAAAGCCCATTATCTCCAGCCTGGGCACCAGCCCTATCTGCTGTGAGGTCTTGTTTCATTTACTCTTGCATAGAGAGTCTGGCCTCTGCCAGTCAGATTCACAGTCTAGAACCTTGTAGATCCAAATCACAACCATTCATCTCATATGGGGCGGGTTAAAGACGATGACTGACAGATGAGTGCCATGAGGCATTTTTGTAAACAAGCAAGATGGCCGCCGCTAATGCAGTATGTCCGTCCACGCAACGCTCAAAAACTCAGACCAAACTGTCAAACTAGGTAAGGCTGATTAAATATGATTTATGTTACCACATTGCCTGATTTCTCATTTCAAATGTTTTCAGAAATTCTGTTTAGCTGTAAAATGAGCTCTGATTAGTTGTAGGTCACATCTCTTTGCTCTGATCCAGTTGCATCCAGAGGCATTTTGGTCTGTGCCTTTGATAACGCCCCTCGGAAATAGAAAATTAACTGAGAGGTTTCCAGACTAATATGTATATTTTGCAAATTACCAGGCTACAGCTTCTCATGAAAGTGTGTCAATTCCCTTCATCTGGTTCTCAGCAGTTGGGACTTGCTGTTACTAAAGGTATGTATTGAAAAAAAAAAAAACTTTGTTCGATAAGAAAATAAATGTATAAACTAGGGCTGCACGATATGAGGAAAATATGCAATAACGTTGTTGAATATTGCTATAATGATATTACTTGCAAATTGCTTGTTGAAGGAAGTTATTTCTGACATTTTATTGAACAAATTGAACATTGAACTGAACACAAAAAGCACCATTTAAAAAAGAGTTACATTTTAAAGAGCAGTTTCAACTAACTCAAAAAGTCCCTGAGTGTCTTTCCCAATGCATTTATTGCAAAAGTTGATATTGCAATGACGATAAAGAATGGATATATTGTGCAGCACTGGTATAAACCTTGTATGTTGGTCTTGTAAGACACGGTGAGGTGTGATGTGAAGAAGAGGGGACTAGTATGTAGAAAGGCATAGAAGTTAATATGGCTTCTTTCATTCCACGAGCTTTTTATAATACTTCAATAATCCACACATTATGTCCATCCAAACATGAAGCAATGAGCCATAACAGACTGTTATTTACAGTGATGGAAGCACTCGGAGGTGGTGTTAGGCACAGTGTGAAAGGCTGTTGTGCAGTCACATTCGAGTGTTTACTGGGACTCTACATAAATGTGACTGTTTTATAATCCCCACCAGCATCACCACAAGTTAGTGAGCCACCGCTGTCTGTGACTCCTCTCTGGTATACTGAGCTGAAAGCTTTTCTTTTGGACCAGACGGAGCAGAAAAAATAAAACAGAAAACTCACACAAGGCTATTTGTCGGCTGCACTGTCCCTGTTTCAACTGTTCCCTAACCTTTTTAGGGCTGCGGCACATTTTAGCACAACAGCAGAATTGCAAAGCACACTAAATTATAGAATACATTGCCTGAAAATGTCACACAAGGGTGCGATCATACGAGATAGTCTGCATACACAGCGAGCAGCTGGATTGGAAACAGTCTACATTACATTTCTATTTTTTTTATTTTTAGATTGTGATAAGCCCTGTACATGACAAATACTTTATTACTGAATTGTCCTTTTAAGGAGAACTGAGTTTTATTGAAGAACCAAGTATTCAACTTGCCTAATGTTACTTACATAAAGTGCCATTTACAAAGTGACTGTGGACATGTTTGAAATGAAGAGTGTAAACTCTCTGCTGCCATTCTAACTCTGATTTGGATGCATGACAAAGACTTCTTCCCACACACAGTCTAGTGCATGACTTACAGCTTCTAGAGACTCATAAGGTGATGCAGTCATAGCTGTCAAAGCAACCTTGAGCACACCACTTGGAGCTGCACGGGGCCCTAACCCTATCTGCAGGAAGAGGAGGCTCTTCAAACTAATTGACACGTTGTTGAAT
>JAOVVB010243665.1:0-5000 GCA_028570985.1 Heterobranchus longifilis | reverse complement strand
AGTTGTCTGGCTGGACTGCAACCATCCACCCAGCAGAAGTTGGAAGCAGGGGCTCTGTGGGCAAATCAGCAATCCAACTTCTCCGTGCTGCTGGTATGACCGGGGCCAGCCTACAGAGGGCCATCAAAGAACTGGCAGAGGAGGCAGAGAAGTCAAGCTGCTGGTTGTGGCTACAGAGGACGGACAGTTTCTGGGGCTAAACACCCCCAATAAGGACAGCTGCAGGGGGTGACGTCCCCAACTGGCCACTTCCCCACACCGGGAGATGTACTGGGTAGAGGGCCAAACATCAGTGAACGATGGCTCCAGCTGACGACCGAGCAGCTGACCCAGTCTGCACCGGCGGAGCTGCGGCAGGCAAAGATGCCAAGCAGGAATAAGAACGGCACCTGTGCAACACACTGTGTCTGCAACATGGTTTATCAGGATGCATGGCGTACTGATAAATGTTAAAAAATTTAACTCTGGTCAGAAACAAAAGAAAAAGATGTGTTAAACAGCGATGGTGAAGCCTGGGCCATGTGTGACTGTGATAGGCTGAGACATCTGCCAATCAAGATAGATGCCTGTAAAATAAGTACCCTAAAAAGGGATTGACTTTGCATTATCTAAAATTAAATTGAAGATTTGTCCACTGAATTCAACACAGTCTGAGGTTTCTTGTGAAAGTGGCACCTCAGTTTGACTCAGCTTGACTATACAACTGTGACTAAACACACATGCACATACACACATCTTCTCGCTACCTTTTTTTTCTTCCTCTTCTCTCTTACCGCTCGTCCTTTCCATTAGGATTAGGGTTAGATATTACCTCGTCTCGCACAGCCAGACCTATCTCCACAGTGCTGTGTCTGTGCCAGGGGGAGGTCTGGATTGAATAGCTTTCACTCTGGTATAGTGGAGGGACTTTGAGAACCACAAGAAGGGAGGAGGGACTTCCTGTTACCGGGGTTTCCTCCCGGCAGAAGTAAGGCTTTACACCGGCACTGTTTACATAGCAGACTAGATATCACCAGATTAAGAAACTGTCAAAATGCAAGACTAAACAACTTAAACTGAATTATATTTGAGCACCACTCTGACAAATGTTTATATGACTAAAACTTCCATGTGCAAAATGACCATTTTTGTGCAGAACATGCATCACACCACTGCTGTGTAGGAGCAGCATTTTAAAGACAGTCAGAGCTGTGTAAGTTATGAAGGAGTTGCAGGAGCAGAGAATTACAGATATAGCCGATGCAATGCTTGTCTCTTCTCTTTAGAAAAGACCAGCCAGTTTTTTGTTATTAATCACAGCAGTGAGTGTGAAGTGTAATTTGTCTGCTGTAATAAAACTGGCTTAAATTGCATCCTGAGGCTTTCAAGAAGACGGCACTTGAAGAGTTTTAATTCTCAGCTGTCTAAACCAGCCGATCCAAATGGCATACTGTAATGAATGAGTATGTGCAACAATGTGAATATATAAGGTTTAGTTGCGTTTAGTCCAAATTAGGCAAATTAGACTATAGAAATATAATGTTGTATAATATGAAATGTTTCCAGATTAAAATGTCTAAAAAGTGAGTTGTGTACTTATTATCCCAAATGTTTCCAATAATGTTCAAACCCAGAGAAATCTGTCATTTTATACAAGGTAGCGATCCATTAGTGTTAATTTGTGCTTTCGTCAGCGTAGTTGTTGTTTTCCAGAAGCTGTCATTAATTGAGTTTTGATCCAGTTTTAAGCCACATTTTTACAATGCAATCTTTAGACCTTCATTGTTTTTAATTACATATTTTAACCAGGTGAAGGATTTTAGTCATCAGACGTCTGGATCTGAAGTTATCAGAGAAACGAGCCGGCGGCTCAGCTCACAGCCCCTACAAGCTGAACACTGTCGGAGAAACACTACTTAATAACATAAAACTGATTTATTCAGTGTTTTGGTCTCCTGGTAAAAACCTCCTGAACAACAAACACTGAAGGAATCCTAACCGGGACAAAGACTACGATGACGGCAATGGTGGTGAAAAACAACTCCCATGATCCCACGCTACTTCATGACGCCACAGAACTTGTTATTGAACGTATTTTGTTATTGTTTTTGATTGAAAGACCCCTAGTGGCAGAAAATTGTGCATTTAAATTCACGTTTTTTTATTAGTTTATTTACGTCATTAGAGCATTTCTGTTATCTATTAACGGTTCATTTATCTTTACCCTCCACTTCCACCTCTCTATATTATAAAAAGCTTCTCATATGGGCTCAGGCTTCACCATGGCTTTAGGGACAAGTGGACTGCTTACACTACATTAAACTCCTATGAATATGATTTTCTACTGTAAAAGCAATGCACACACAACGTGCATCCACGCACACACACAGTCAAGTGTTCACACAAGTAGACACACATATATAGACGTATACACACAAACTGCACATGTGAGCACACTAACTGATTTTCACTGTCAATAGAGCATCACATCAGGCAGCGAGTTGCATGTCAGAAAAGCCTCTTTACATGTTTTCAAAGGGCCACAAAATGATGCATTGTTCCAAATGAGCATCATTACCTTGGTGATAAGTGGGATTGTGTGTGCTTCAATCCTGCTGCATAATTGTCAAGACGTGTTTATATTTGTACATATGCCAGAACTGTATTGTGTGACTAGTGGGCAGGCAGTTCCATGTTTGAGGCATGCCTCCTACCTTCCTTCACCTACACTACTTCTACATAATAGCCACACAACAACAACAATAACAACAACAACAGCAACAAAACAGGATTATGGCCTTTTTTTAAGAGCCACTTCCAAGGCCAGCTTGCCTTAAAAGAGAAAAACAAAGGCTTGTGTGCTATTGTTTTCACCAGCTGAGAGGTAACAGTCATCATTTCAACATGTAAAGATACTGGACGTCTGTCGCTGCAGCAGAAGAGATTTGTGGGATCAACACTTCACAGTCATCAACACTTATTTACCATTCAACGTATTGAAATATGATGTTCTTTTTAATGCTCTTTAAACTGCGACCCATTCCGTGATGGTTAAGTTTAGGCACCAAAACTACTTTAAGGTTAGAAAAAAGATCATTGTTTGGGTTAAAATAACAAATAGCAGTCTCCACAGTAGTATTCAAGTATTCATTAGTATTTTTTAATTAATTAATTAATTAATTAGGATACAATCCCATCAAAATAAGAATGGTTGTGTTTTTATTATCTTAGAATGAGACATTTTTATCTACATGAGGAGCAGGTCTCCCTCCATGGAGGCAGCCATCTTGCAGCTACAGTAGCCCAGAACGGACAAACCTGTCTCTAGAATGGGCCTTTGGCATTTTTACATTTAGTGGGCGCCCACCAGAAATGCACCGGTAGCAAAACATAGAAGAAGAGAGTGTTTGTTTTTGCCCGCCAACATTTTGTTTGTGAGAAGTTTGCAACCAAACTCTGTTAAATTAGCTTCTTGTCCATTTGTCCCTGGAGGCCACCGTAGCTTGTGCATTTCTCAGAACGGGAGGGGTGAGCGGGATAATGTTTCAATCGATTTCAATCTAGAAGCTCACCACTAGATGATCCTAAAAACTACACACTGTACCTTTAATACATGGGTTATCTACGAATTACAGTGCATTACTTGTAGTATGCACGAACAGTGAGTGAGGACAGCCTGCAGCATTATAGCTCTCAATCCAAAATTATTCCAGTTCCAGTTCCAGTAGGTGCTGTATTATTTTCTACATTTGAAGGTCATACAGTATAAAAACATCCACCAAGCATAATTTTGTTCTAATAAAATCTCAACCTTTAGGATTTAGTCACACTGCTCACCATCGCCTTGATATCCAGCCATCACTAACCATGTACTCCATGTGCATCACTTTTCCATGTGGAGAGAGCCAAAGCTTAAAGATGCCCTCCAGACATATTTTAAGATGTATACAAATCATCTGCTTGGAACAATAATGTGTTTCTGATATGCTTTTTTCCACAAAAAAAGTATGATTTCTGCACTAAAATCCTTAAAAACCCCCCGCATCTACTCCTTTTTATACCCCATTAAAACTCCCAGAATCTATGAATATGCAAATTTAGCTCATTTCTAAAATGTTCCTGCTAAACACAAGACGTCTCCTTCACTGCAAAACCATTCTCGGTGTCTGTGCAATGGCCGCTTTACGCCACACTGACTGACTGACACACTGATTGACTTCTCAACTAGTTGTGATGTCACAAATCATGCTCGTTGGCCCACCCTTTAAAATCAGATTTTCAATGAGCACAGAGAAACTTTCCCACTTTCCGCAGATAAATGTGAAAACAGCCTTGTCCTGTCAAACTCTGCACATAACAGCATTCTGCACAGTGAAGCCCAAACATCCAACTGCAGAACGAGAACAAAAACACATTTTTGAGTGGAGGGGGACTTTAACAGACCTGCCTCAAAGTTATGAGGCACTTAAGCAAACATTTTCACCTTTCACACCGGCCACACAGGTGTATCAGGGCCTGACAGAGCCTCGAGGGGCCAGAGAAAGCAGTGACTTGACACTGTGGCCAAGACAAAAACAGCAGGATTACACATTCCATTTTATGGTGTCAAAATACAAATGAAGTCACTATAACGAAATTTGGTTCCCACACACACCTACATTACACTGAGGCTTTGAAACAAAGAATCTGCAAAAGAATGCTTCGAGTCCTCGATTAGCAACATCAACAAACATGAAATAGCCAAACCCACGTCGCACAGTTATGTAACCACTGTTTGTTGTGTTCCTGAATGCTGAAGTATGTGTAGGATTAAACACAAACACAAACCCATTTTCCTCTGTATACACAAAAACACATGCGTACACTCATGCTTAACTGATTTGGGTCCTACGTTTATCTATAGGCTGGCTCTTAGTCTGAGGTTATGACCTCTCAGTGGGTGGGGTCGATAGATAGATAGATAGATAGATAGATAGATAGATAGATAGATAGATAGATAGATAGATAGATAGATAGATAGA